>DF242841.1:0-49482 GCA_000507305.1 Breviolum minutum Mf 1.05b.01 | reverse complement strand
GAAGAGCATGCGCGGTGTCTAGAAAATCAGCTCTCCAACCAAAAACTCAAACCCACCACATGCGCGGTGTCTAGAAAATCAGCTCCCCAACAAAAAACTTATTACTTATTACGTTTTGAAACTTCAGTCAACAGGTGTGGGGCAGTTTCCATCTCAAGTTGATATGTCAAAACTTCTAGGAGTCAAGAGTTCCTGGTTGATGTTACATTCTCAATCCCTTCAGCTCCTGCACCTGCATCACGGTCAGCTTCTCCAGGCAAAATTCGAAAGGTGGTGGGGTATATATGACACGAAGTCTTGCGTGCACGGACAGCTCGGCCTCCGGCAAAATTCGAAAGGCTGGCGATATATGGCACGAAGTCTTGCATGCACGGACCTCCGCCACCTCCACCAGCACACCGCCTCCTGCAAAGACTGCGACTCACTTCAAGCACCAAAATCGTTTCTAAAGCACCTGCGCAACATTTCTAGCAGTCTTATCCTTTCAATGTCTGATTGACTCTTTGCAACATAAGGTTCACAGGAACCAGAAATCCACTCTTTGCCTGCATCAGCACCAGCTCTTTGGCTTAGACCAGCAACATTTCTTGTAAAAAACCTACTAGTGTCATTCAAAGCTTGGAAGATTTCCAGACGTCAGCAAACTCATGCACAACCGGATTTTTTCACAAAGTCCATAATTCTTAACATATCTGAACATAGATCGACTATCAAAGCCTTGCAGGTTGGCACGCTGCAACAAGAGTTGCAGGTCACCAGCCGACAAATTCTTGGCGGCCTACAGTCATTAGCAACGCTGAGGCTCAATTCGCTCTTTGTATCAGGCTCGGCCGCCTGCATCAAACGTTGGCGCTTCTTAGCTAGATTTCTTTCTTTCCTGACAGCATTCCGCACTTGCCGCTTCAAGTCTGAGCGACGTTGGCGGAGATTTGCCATCTCTTGGTGCAGTAAGACCTGGCCGGCTCATGAGTCATACGCGATGTCAAAAATGCTGGTATCATGCGCAAGTCCACATCGAAACAACATGCTTCTGCTGCATATCAGAGCTGACACATTCTGCGACTTTATCCCGAACAGTTTTGAGCCGAGGCAAAGATATGCTAGCGTCAGAAACTCTTCTAACTTAGTGTGACGTCCATGTTCTTTCATGGTTCCAGTACGAAGACATCAACGGCTCCAATGACAACAGTCCTCCGTCAACAAACTTGGGAACGGGTCTCCTTCTTTACGGCTAGGTATTGGAGACTCCATCTCCTCACCCACCGTACTGTCATTGCAAAGCTTCTTGGTCTCATGTATCAGAACCGCTCTGAGAATGACGGCAACCTCTTTGGCCAAATATGCAGCCAGCTTCATAGTTAGACACTTAGCTACTTGGTGAAGGGAAAGAAGTGAGTCTGAGGGGTTAGTGCGTGTGCCTTCAACTTCCCAGCAGCATCCTGCCAGAACGCAGTCGAGGTGATCCACACATGTTTGCAGCGAGAAGAATAACCGTGCCAATGGTCCATCTCTCTGGAACCATCTCCAATTTCTGGAGCTTGCTGTACTCCGACCCAATGAGATTCTCATTGCCAGTGAAGTCTTTGCCTACAACAGCATAAGCAATTTGCATGAGCTCATACTGTTCTACATCAGCCACCAGCGAAGAAGAAGAGTCATTCTGTTCCGAGTTACTCGCACTTTTACTCCTGTGAGAGTCACTGACATCACCTTCCGACATGACCTGTTCAGGCGCAGAATCCTCTTCATGGGCTGCTACCAGCTGAATAACATCCGCCAAGACTTTGGTCCGGTCGTGCCATATGGTTGAGACGATGTTCTTGATGGACACCAAGCCCAATATGCAACCCCATCTCTGGTAATATGCAGGTCAGACAGGAGTTCATCTTCTCGGAAACCCAACAAGTGCAGAGCTTCCCTACGCACACCAATCTAGACACCAGTCCGAACGAATCATAGAAATGTTCTCTACCCAATGGGCGAAAGAAATCAATTCAGAGGAAGCGTGTCGGTTGTAGAGGTTCTACAAGAGTGTAGATTGCCCATCTCTTCAGGTCATACCAGGTAACTTGGACATTCGGAACCATCTAGAGCATATCTATATGCAAATCGACGGCACCGAAGTGGCGGCTCTGGGCCATTAGGCCTGAATGGACTCTTCGATGTGTCTTGTCACCATGAGAAATACGCCAAAGCTGGTTAGTGATTTCTCGAGCTCGACTTCCAAGCCTGCTACAAGTCAACAACAATGAGGTGTAAACGACGAACTTTGTAATTAAAAAAAAGAAATTCTACTACGGTGGACAAGAATCGCCAACCTAAAACAGCTATCAATGTTGAAGATGAGTGGACACAAAATGAACAAGGCTTTTCTGTATCTCAGAAGGATGACAATGCTGATGAAGCAATGCGTGCTTTCGTCTAGGAAAGAATCTTCAGAAGATTGTACCACTAAGTGATTCCATTTAGGTGCTTCTCATCTGATGATGAGGAAAGATTCATGCTCCCTCTAGGAACGGCAAACGCCCTTTAAAAGGTTGGTTCAGAATCAATCCAAGCAGCTAGCAAAAAACTGGCCCGCCTTAGCTCCAATATAGTACCAAAGAAAAAGAATTTTATTTTTTCCTGCATTGCTGGGCGAGTACGAGACATGTTTGGTCAACTACTGGAAATTCGAGAGGGATTGAAAGCTAATTAGAAGTGGAAGTTTCTTTTTCAAAATAGTCAGGGCGCGGCTGGTTCCAGTGGGGCAATGGAAGATACTGACAGCACTGAAGTGAAGTACAGTACAAGATCAGACAATGGTCATTGCCAGGTGCTGCGGTGCTCAATGTTTGCAGTAGAGTCTTCTGGCTTGAACTGGATGATAAAGCTCTTGGACAGCTATGAGGTGTTACAGGAGGGTATCCTTTGTGACGTGTTTTCGCAGAAGTGTTCTGCTGCGTGGCAGAGCGCTCGAGGTGAAAGGCTTACAGTTGGCGTCATGTTGCCAGGCCGCCAAGATGGATAACTGGCTCCACTTCATGTTGTCCCAGAAGAACCTTTGGCCTACCTTTACAACGCGGAGTTCTCTTACTGAGGAAATCTTAGCACAGGTATTCAGCAAAGAGCGGCGTAGGTTGCAGGCCTAGCATCTGTGGATGGAGGTCAAGCTACGGTGGGGGTGCTGGTTGACCGAATGTACGTCAAAGCACCCACTGGGAAATCCAAAGAAGAGCTCGATGCTCTGCTCTTTCACAAGGCCGCCAGACGCAACCGCACAGACCCTTATGAAGAGAAAAAAGTATCGTAGGGCTAGAATCAAAGAGGCCTAAGAATGGTAGAAGACATGTCAAGATTGGATGGCACACTATAAAACTCACAGTGAACCGTTTGTCTATGACATCAAGAAGTTGTTGAAGGCGCTATCAGACAAGAAAACAGTAGCACACACAGTCGGAAGTTGATGCATTCATGGAGAATTACGCAAAAAGGTGGCAGACTAGAGAGAGTACGTACCAACTGAAGCGACGACGTCTGCCACACGTTAGAGACTCGTCTGAGCATCCAGGTGCAGATATTGATATGGCTGACATCTAAACATGGACAACATGGAGGATTACTACATGGCGGAAGAGAACCTTTAAGGAGCTGAGAGGGACGCGTTTGTTTCACCTCTTTCACTTAGTTTGCAAATTTCCCTGACTTTTCTGCCTGGCCTGGTGCCTGGCTTGGGTGTGGGTGTTGGTTTGTTGGTTTTGTTTCTTTGTTGGTTTCCTTTTTCGAAGGTGAAGCTCTCTTCAAGCCTTCCGAAGGTGAAGCTCCTTTCAAGCCCCCTTCAAGCCCCCTTGAAGCGCCCTTGAAGTCTCCTTGAAGCCTTCTGAAGGTGAGCCCCCTTCGACCTTCGTTCCTCCCCCTCTCGCCCCCAGACCCTGAAGTGGGTACCTCGGAACCAGCCCCATTCTGTGAAGACACGTTGAATCGTGCATGATACCATGCCCTTTTTGAGATACACCTGAATATACTGAATTGTTGCAAGCATGATCTGATTCTGCGTTTTCAGGACCCGAATTCAATTGTTTGCGGTGCGAGGTGATTCTATATTCGGCAAATGTCTGTCGAAGATACTCAATTCGAAGAGCCAAGTTTTTCGATTTTATTTTTACAGACAGAGCTTCCTATCATTTCGATTTTGCATGCCATTTGCAGTGGAGTGGCAGATAGCGTCGGTTTCACACTTTTGTTTCACCTGTTTTCCTGGGCACTTTCGCTCGGGTTTGTGTTTTTTGTTGAGGCTTTGTTGTTGGTTGTGGTTTAAAGTACCTTGGCTTTTTGCTAATTAGGCATTTGGCTCTTCCACAGTTAAAGATACTCGCTGACCGACTACGCCTAAACAAGTTGGAACGACAAACCTGCCCCTCTTAACATGAGTATTACCTCACATGCAATAAGTCCGTTTAATTTGTTGAATGTTTTTGCAATTCGATTTGAAAACTCCGTCTTCACCTGCGTCGCTGACTGAAGGGCTTCGCCCGAGAACTACGTGGCAGTCAAGCAGCATCCCGCAAAAAAAAGCTTTCTTGCAATCTTTTAGAAATGGACGGCAAGTAAGTTTTCAATTTGTTTGGGAATTTGTCTTTCCCGCGTAGACCTTGCAGCTTTCCTCAGCTGTGCCTGCAGAGTGCTTTCAAAACATTTTGTTCCAGTAGCTGGGAATTCTTTCCAGCGGCATGTTTGAAAGGAGCTACGTCAGCTTAGTATTGAATAGCAGGCAAAAGCTTGCACAATTTCCTAGGAGAATATTCTGTTGTATTCGCATATATTTTCATTTATAAAGCTACAACTAGTTCCCGGGCGAGCCGGGGGCGGAAGTTTCAGAAGAAAAAAACTATATAGCAAAGAAAGACTTTGCCTATAGAATGTGCGCAAGGCGACCGACTAGCGCGAAGCCCAAACCATTTCTTTGCTCTGAACGAGCCTTCTGCTGTTCCATGGTGGTGATGTGACCTGTTTTGATGTCATGAAGTTGCTTGCGGGGTGAGATGAAGTAATGTGGTGGGTTGTGAGGTGACGTGGTGAGTACTACTGGTTAGTTGCGACGTGTCATGTCATGTCATGTCATGTGATGCGATGTGATTGCTTTGTGTCGTGTCACGATGCAAAGCGATGTCATGGTGATGAGCTGTTATCTGTTGTGCCCTGCAGTGGGATGGAATGTTATGAGCTTAAGATGCCATTGGTGGCGAGGTCACGCCGTGTGGTTCGAAGTGGTTCTGTGACGGTGTGGTGATCCAAAGTACTACAACATACTACTCCAGTACTACTCTGTACTACAAAGTGCCACTCCAGTATTACTCTGTACTACAAAGTACTACGCCAGTACTACAAAGTACTACTCCAGTACTGCTCTGTACTGCAAAGTACTACAACGTAATACTACAGTACTACTCTGTACTACAACGCACTACCCCAGCACTACTCTGTACTACAAAGTACTACTCCAGTACTATTCCAGTACTACTCTGTACTACTCCAGTACTACAAAGTACTACTCCAGTACTACTCTGTACTGCACAGTACTCCAACGTACTACGCCAGTGCTACTTTGTACTACTCCAGTACTACTCTGTACTACTTTGTACTACAACGTATTACTCCAGTACTACTTCAGTACTAGTCTGTACTACAAAGCACTAGTCCAGTACTACTCTGTACTACAAAGTATTACTCCAGTACTACTCTGTACTACAAAGCACTACTCCAGTACTACTCCAGTACTACTCTGTACTACACAGTATAAACTACAACGTACTACTCCAGTACTAGTCTGCACTACAAAGTACTACTCCAGTACTGCTCCAGTACCACTCTGTACTACAGAGAATATACCACAACGTACTACTGCAGTACTACTCTGTACTACAAAGTACTACTTTGTACTACTCCAATACTACTCTGTACTACAAAGTAGCACCCATGATTGATCCTTGACACACATGAAACGTCATTTGCAATGCGCCGAACAACAAGAGTCAGCCTCCAATTTCAGCAGATATTGTGCCTGACAGGGCAAAATGAATCCCATGATCGATCGGCATCCCACCAAAAGTCACAGTCGACCTTCACCAAATACTGCGCCTGGTACGCAAATCAATCTCATGATTGATCTGCTTCACATATGAAACATCATTTACAATGCACAGAGCAACAATCTCCATCAACTTTTCCCATCAAAGTAGCCGCAACCACACACATAGAGGCCTTGAGATCGCAATAGTTGCTTGGCTCATCGGGACGTGTTTTTACCCGGCCATGGCACCCAACACGTAAGACACTGAGAGTGCGACGGGCACAATGGGTGCATGGGGTGACCACTCAAAAAATTCAAGTTCTTTGGGCTGCAATGTCAATGCTCTGTTGAATGGGGATTTTAGTTTTTGGTTTCTTTCTTTTGGGGCCCCGGTTGGTGCGGTTCTACTTGCAGGCGCCATTGGAAGCCTTCCACGGGGGAGAAGCGCTATTTTACCAGTCAGGTGCGTTGATGCTGAGTTGAAGGGTGAAAAAAGGAATCAACAATTGGACACCGCACCAGAGGATCAGTGATTTCCAATTTATGATTGACCCTCAAATGAAACCGTTGCTCCCCACCTCGGATTTCTGAGAAAGATTTGCATGAAATGCCTAACGTCCACGTGCTGTGGTCAAGGCCAAATCTGATGTTTCTGATAGGATGTACCACCCAAGTCAAAGAAAGTGGGAGTGCAGGTTTTGATGCATCAAAATAATTTCCAGACCCTGAAATCCATATCTGTATCAATTTGACTGCCATCATCTCAACTTCATTGGTTTCTGATCCTAAGATGAAGGACAAAACATAGTTCGTCAAATTGGGTTACGTCTTCTGTATGCAAGGAATGGTCCTGGAAACGACAAAAATTCTTTAAGAAGAAGTGACAAACTTTTTGGACGCAGTGTATGAAAAAAATATGTCAAATTAGAGATGGGGAGCTTGTCATCTATCATGTTTATCTATGAGGCAAGTATGATTCATTCCAGGTTTGCGACTCATCCTCCTTGAGGTATCCATGCTTTGATGGATCAGGCACTAAAATGGAAATGACAACCCACATGATCAATTGAAAACTTGTTCCCAAGTTTGCATCATAGATGAAATATAACTAAACACTTTATGATCTCGACCCAGGATGAACTATCACCTTTTGCTAAAATCATCAATCATCACTGGGAATTTTGCAATTTTTTGGATTATGATGTTGTAAACAATGGGAACATGTTGGCTTCCCCCTCTGACCACTCATTTTCCTCCAGCTCGCGAAATGGCTACACCGTAGGCCGGCCGTGCAGATCGAAGTAAGTTGGAAGACGAGCCATGGGGTGTGTCTCCGGGGTGAATATTTGGGGTGTGGGATTTGATCACTCCACCAAAGAAATTGTGGTGAAACTTCGGAGGTGATTCTCTCATATATTTTTCTCCAGCATATTCGTTACATTGCTAGATTCAGGAAACTCAAATGAAAGTGGAGGTGTGACAGATTTCTTGCTGGGGAGGCTAGTGGTGGAATTCTGAGGATAGAACAATTGAGAACTAGGGGGTGTGCTTTTCTGACATTTTGGAGTTTTCAGCGCATGAAACATTCGAAATACGCTCCCCTACAGACCCCTGCTCCCTCCAGCCTTGTGATTCCTGCTATCGGAAGCCCTCTTTTTTCCATCTTTGTGGACTACCTGCGTGCTTACTCCGATGCTTTGGCCGTCCCATCATGCCGTACTGGCTCTGCGGGGAAGAACAAATCTCATGTTCAGCTCCTTGGTCGTTTGGGGGGTGTCGCGGTGGTGGTTAATTTTGGATCCCAAAGTACCATCTTGGGGTCCAGGTAAGATGGTCAAAAGGTGAACTTTTGGAGGTTAGGTTGTGAGGTGAAGGAAGAAGTGATTCGTCGTAGCTCCGCATTCTCCCTCGCAAAAGACAAGGGTGTGAGCCAGAAGTGTTCCTTTGTTCATGCCATCAGGGTGAGAACAAGTCCACTTCATTTTTCCAGCTGTACTATGTGAGAACATGGTCTAACTGAGCCAAACATCAATGAGAAAAATGTCGAAAAAGATCATTCCACGCTCACTGGATGGGACATGCTTTGAAAAGCCAACTCTTTCTACCTAATACCTGACATTCATGTTTTTTGTTACGAGGCCTCAGCAAACCAACTTTCTACTTGGCTAATCAGTAATGGTACAAGACTATAGACTATATCTGATATCTAGACATACTACAGAACCACCATCTCGTGCCCGTGCCCAGGTTGTTGATGGATCCCGTCGTGACTTGAACGGCGGATCTGTCGGTATCGTTGCATCACACATCAAATATCATATCGAGATGTTTTCTCGAGACAATTCAAAATTCCAACCAAACAGTCGCAGTTTTGTCACACATAGCATGGCTTCAGCAATTAATTTGCTCACACATAGCAGAAAAAACACACCCAGCAGTGAACTGTCAAGCAGCACAGCAGCGTTGGCATTGCAAAAATCACTGCAATCGCCGACGGTTTGCTGATGGACAGGCCTGCTCTCCGGGCAATCGCTGCTTGTAGGTTTTCCAAAAGCACTCCGAAATATTATCCTTTTATCAAAAAAGACCATCTAGATCTTTGAGCTTCTAGAATCACTACATGGGGTCTATGTGCAGAGAGAACTTGAAAATCACTTGAATGATTTTATTTCGAATTCTTCTTTCTGTCAGCTCTTTTCTTTTCTTTTGATTTTGATATTGCATGTTTGTTTCACTCAAGCTTCACCAGACCCAACCCAGGTTAAAAAACGAGTACACACACAAATCCACTCCTGGAGTCTGGCGTAAAGCTTGTGCCAGTCGCAAGACCGCTGCAACGTCGGAGCTTCAATCTCTTCTCGAACACCGCAGAAGAATCGTTGGAAACTGAGCATTTCTATAGGTAATCCTACTTATCAAAAATATAATGCTGAATAATATGTCACAAATTGTGGAGCCTGGTATCTCAACGTACCCAGTTCTATTTTGTATGTCTTCGAGGATATTTACACATATGATTGTATAAACTTTCCAAATGGCTAAGCTGAAAGTGGAGGAACATGGGGAACACTTCTCGGACCTTTGTGAATGTCTAGGTCAGCCTGAAGCTTGCAGGAAATTGCCTACGGAAAGCAGCCTCAACCCTTCATGTCTAAAATCATTTTACTTATCCATACTAACTAGGTCCAAAACCTTCCGTGATTTGCACCTGTGCCATGATTTGGAGTCATCAATGTACCAATGTACCATATAAATTTTCAAGTTGGTTGTTTAAGCTTCCAGGTACCTAGGAAAAAGGTACACATGCGGAACAGCATCAACAATCTTACACCTGGATGAACATCAAACAAAATTATATGTATGTATATCTAGATATATCAATCTAAATTTCTACTATACATATATATATATATATATATACAGATGACTCTATCATGAAATCATATACGGAGGTCTGATTTTCTCCATAATCAGCGTGTCCCCGCCACGGTACCAGGCAGAGGGCGGGCCGAGGAACGACGCCTTCTCTGCGCCTGGGCGGTTGTCGAGGCAGGTTCTGCTCGCATATTGTTGAATCATGTGTAGCCCAAAAAATACCCAAACCAGGTAATTTGTTTTAGGAAGGAGATGGGACCCAGTAAATTCCCTCAGATTCACTAAACCAGGTATCGAACATAGATTTTGTTTTTGGTTCAACGGTTTATTCCACTAGCTCATGACGATGGTATCACTGGGAAAAACTACATGCAAAAAATTAGGGTTTGTTTCATTCCCAGCGACTTGAACTGACTCGGTGGTGGTTTTTCACCTCAAGAATATTGGTCAACTAGGTTAACAATCCCTAAACTTCTGGATTGTTTCCTTTTGACTTCAGCGGAATCTCTTTCGGCCAGGGATAATACCTCCGGCTACTATTCCACCGCGCGGTTTCCTGTGACTTCTGTGACTCGAACCCTGAATGGGAGTACGAGTCCGGGACCATGGACATGTCGCCATTTTGTCGCGAGTGGTTCTGTGAGGTGAACATGGCCCAAAGTCCGTTAAAAGAGAAAAGTTGCAATTAAAGTTGGAATAGGAAAATAAGCAATAGACTTTTCTTATTGAATCAGAGTGGTAGCTTGCAGCCTTTTGAAAGAGACATCGGAATACGCACTTTCATATGGAGATGTCTCAAAAGTACTAACCCACCAAAAGTTTCCCTTTTTGTAGTAGGAAACCAGTCGATTTGGGCACTCATTTCTTGGGACTTTCGTAGTATGGCTTAGTGGAATATGGGACCCCAAAGCTTCGAGACCTTTGCAGCTCTGGCTTGTCACAAGCCATTTTCCATAGCAGCTGATTCTTCCGTTACTGTATGAAAGATAAACTTCATCTGTCCTTCATCATCATTGATCACTCATCATCAACACTGTTATCACCAACATCATCATCATCATCATCATCATCATCATCATCATCATCATCATCATCATCATCATCATCATCATCATCATCATCATCATCATCATCTACTCATCATGATCATCATCATCATCATCATCATCATCATCATCATCATCATCATCATCANATCATCATCATCATAATCATGATCGTCAACGTCATCGTCATCATCATCGTCATCGTCGTCATCATCATCATCATCATCATCATCGTCATCATCGTCATCATCATCATCATCTCAATCATCATCATCATCCTCATCCTCATTCTCATCATCATCATCATCATCATCATCATCATCATCATCATCATCATCATCATCGTCATCATCTCAATCATCATCTCAATCATCATCTCAATCATGATCTCAATCATCATTTCAATTCATTTTTTCACGCATCATTCATCATTGAGTTTTTGTGGACTCTTTGGTCTTAGCTTCTTCATCCTCTCCAAAACATGCCGAGGTCAGACCTTTGTCCAATCTGTGCAAACGAGGGTGATTAAACCGCAACCTTTTGCCGGAATCCCAAAGGAGCTTTTCACTGATGTTACTCCTAGAAGTCATGAGAAGACTTTGGTGGAGTAAAGAATTGCACAGAGGCACGTGCGAAGAGCAAGGTTTGATCACTGGTCTTCTAAATGAAGAACAATGATGCAGCTTACAACATCTACACCCGAGGGAACTAGCACATCCCACCTATGGACTAGTCAATCATCTTCCAAAGCATCGTGGGTGGAAAATATGCTTGCTTAGGCACCACTGTCTTTCTTGTCATGAAGTGTTGGATATCTCCCTATAGACTATATCTTCAGGTTGGTGAAACATGATCAAATTAATGCAGATCTGTTGATGGATCCCAAATCCAGCTATCTGATTATATACTCTAGTGGATATGTAAAGGCAGACTATGCAAACACAAAACCTTGCACTGAATATCCCATCAATTTGCAGTGCTTTTAGAATCCCAACTGGTTAGGTCGCAGCATCTATAAACCAGGGTGGAGATATTGAACTGGTTGATTTCTCATAGAGGAATGCAGGTTCCCACCGTGACTGGGTGACACGATGGCCCCGAGGCATCACATCGGATCACTACTGCCGTCAAGGCATTCGATGGGAGGCTGGGCGGGGTGGCTGCCAGGATCCTGTGAAGGAAGATAAGAAATGATGAAGAATGAGTGTAAATAGGTTGACTGTCAAATGTTCCCAATCCATGGGCTTCCTATTTAAAAGATATCTAAAATCATCTATTTCCAGCAAATCTGGAAGGAATCCTAAGTTAGAGACATCTCCATCCATGGAACTCTAGCTTAGCACCTAGCATGGTTCTGTGGGACATATGGAACCCAGTCATGGTACCTGAAAGTTGAGAGGTGAATCTTGGCGAACAATCATCCAGCTGTTAGGCCTTGTTCCAAGTTGATATGTAGGCTATTTAGATAGGTTGGATTCTTCAAGTTTGGGAGTCAACTAACTACTTTCCCAAAAATCAAGGTCCAAAAAAGAATTCCCCTACAACATATTTGTTGGTTGATATGGTTGTGGTAGTAAATTGACGGCATATGGGAAATGGACAGTGCTGCACTTGGATCCTGTAATCGCAGGAAGGGACACGTGGACACAACCGAGGTGCTGGGTTTGATGGGTTTGATGGGTTTGATGGCGAATATTTTGGGATGATTCTAGATTTACACATTATATAATGGTGGAAAATTAGAGGAAATTCAATTCCCAAGATACAGCAATTTCATCATGGAAATCAGACAATGCAGACAGTTCATTCCAGAATTTGGGATCATCATGGTGTTGTCGAATGGAAAATGATTTATTTCTCTATATTGGAACTCTCGATGGTGTTTTGTGGACACTTTGGGCATGTATGGATAGCTTCATGGAGGTAAGCTTTGGCAGTCCAACTGGCCGTTTTACACGAAAACATATTGTGTTGTTGTCTTTCAGAGTTATACATTTCTGATTGGACTCTCCTCCAGTGACGAACTCATAAGCTTTTAGGATGGCTGGATCAATGGTCTGATAGCAAATCGATGGATCAATGGGTGCAAGTGCTGAGATTCTCTAATGTTCGCACTAAAGCTGCCTGGTGGAACCAGCTGTTTTGAAGTAAGTCTGAGGAAAGGATGGCTGAGTTTTGAGCATGGGCAAAGTAGGCTTAGTGCTTTCGATTTGAGAAAAAGAACGGAGAAATGTTGTTTTGAAGTATGAAAGAACGAAGGAACAACAAATCCCACTCCTGGTATTGCTTCAACTTGAGACGTTTGGCGATTTCACTTCCTACCGCTTCTCTGACTCAATGCTTTCCACCCAATTTTCTGAACCACTTCCCAGCATCCACGGGTTCGAAGTTCGGATGCCAGGACAGAGTTGCTTCAATGTCTCAGAAACAGGAGGAGGGAGTCGATTCCAGCCGTATACATGATGAAATACAGGGGGTATTTCTCCTGAGGTTTAGAAGTTATATACCCCCTCCTCCCAGAGCTCCGGCTGGTTCAGGAAATTCCACATTCCATTTTTTAATTCCCATGATTGTTGGAAGAGTCAAAGTCATCATCCTCAAGTTTTTCAATAGAGAGACCCTCTACTCTATGTTGAGATGTTCCGCTAAATCCCCCACATGACACAGGAGCGCATGGGAAAGGCCAGTTGCGGGAAATGTTCCAATCGTTCCGTGGAAACGTTTGGTTTGACTGTGCAATGATGTAGGATGGTGGCTTCCCAGCTAGGGAAGGGGTTAAGATACAAGAGTCTGGAGTCCGTAGTCTTGAAAAATTATTTTTGTAAACTGGCTGCAAAATCAAGCCACGTACAAAAATAGATGTATGTGTGTATGCAACTAGAATATACAAATCTAAAAAATCATGTGTATATATTATATACATACGAATGTATATATTTACTTATATATACACACAAGCGCTCCCTCTCTCTTCTCTAAACTTACATACATACATACATACATACATACATACATACATACACAGGCATACAGACAGGCGGACATATCGACGTACAGGCATACAGACAGACACACAGACATACAGACATAGAAATCTACAGACGCGCAGGCGCACAGCAGACCTACAAACATAGAGACACATAAACATACAGACATACAGACACCACTCCAGATCCCATCACACCACACCATACCATAGCATAACATACACTGTAGTACATTCTATGACATTACACCCCAAGATGAGGCTTCGTGAGGCAAGGACTACCAAGGGTGCAGGACGTAACACCACACCCTCCGCGGGCTGCCTGGATCTTATGCTCGAGGGCTCATGATAAATGGTGATGGATGCATAAGTCACAGATTCTTTGAACAGGCAGCAATTTGACAATGTACATATCGTGTGTATATATTCACATGTAGACATGTATGGATGTAGCGCCTGATGATGTTGATTACTTACAATGCTGAGAAAACCAGGGGAGTACTTGCTAAAACAAACCCTTCCTAAAAGCCACCTCTTGTTTTTATGCAGCTTTACGCGGGCTACCTTTGTATTTGCGAATGTGCCAGGGCGCTCAAAATGGAAGTGCTTTTGCAGTCGACGAGCGTTTCTTGCTCCTCAACCAGGCGGAGTCCTGCTGCAATCGATGTCCAAAGGATCAAAAGTTGAAACCACCGCCGTTTGCCTGAAGGAAAAGTATTACGCCGCCATTGCATAATTCTTTATCCTTTGTAGGATATCATCATTTGGAATGCTTCAAATCCCTACTCGTTGACCATATGAAGCGATTTGCTACCGGGGCTTTGACGCTGTTGACTTGAAAACGAGGGATGCAAGTCTTCTTCTTCCAGATGTTGCCCCTTCATTAATCTAAGAAGTCAACTTCGCTGGTCCGCGTTTTCTAGTGGCATATTTGGGATCAAAGCAGCGTATCTGAAGTCAGGGTTTGTTGTTAGGAACAGGCCCCCATTTAGGCTAATATCTGGAGGTAAAATGTTTGCACTCCTCACTAGTCCGTGTTCGTCTCTGTTCGCTGTTCAGGGGGAGCGTAACTCTCCGGACGAGCAGGATTCTGAAAGGTGGGAACTGCTTGAAGCAGCTGTGTAATGCTTGAATAATCTTGAGCTATCTTCCATCAACAGTATGATAAAGGAAGATGGCATATCAAAAAACGACGAGCAAGTCTCCTGTGCAATTGCCAACGGGTTGTTTTCCCTTGAACCATGTAGCAGTAGGAGATTGCCTTTGCTTGGATACTTCAGGGAATGACCCCTGCGTTCATTGCTTGCGAACAAACCTTTATATCTAATATTCCCTACTATTGAAGCACAACTTGATTTTTCTTGGGTTCAGCTGACGTGCGAACACTTGGCGAAGAAATCCAAGTGGTTTTGGCATGAAGACCGGTTGTGAGCGAATTGCTTTCAGTAAATAATTACCAGTCTCATCAATAACAAGACAGGTTATCGCCATATCGACTGGTGCTCGCCGGATTTGAGACCCATCATAAGTATTGACCTCGAGTGACACAGTGATCTGGACAAGTTAGGTTCCGTTTTCTTTCTACAAAATCCATGGAGGATTTCTTTTTTTTGCCGCCAGCTCGTTTGTTTGGCAGGGAGAAGGCTGGGAAAAAGGCTGGGAGACTTGCGTGGTGTCATCATGGTTGTGCCCTTCCAACACTCAGCTGATGAAGTATTCCATTGTTTCCTGAAAACCGCACATCTTCATGTCCGTTTTCTCCAACATGAACAAACACAGATGCTAGCTTCGGCAGTCTACATGGTTGTTGGCAGTATAGTGGGAACTGATTGTTGGGGTCAAGAAGTTGACACCTTTGTTTTAGCAGAGGTGTTGGCTCGTTACAAAGGTTTTCAATCCGGAAATGATGACTTTGAGAAGCGGAAGCAAATGGATTTGACAGCCCCGAATTTTTGAGACATCTTTAGTTAGTAATATTTCCATCAGAAATGGCTCCTCAAGTCACATTTTTCTGAAAGAATGCAAGGCAACTACAAAAGAAATCTTGCGATGTCGTTGGTTGCCTCTAGGAAAAGACGATAATGCTTGGAATGAATCATTCCATTTGCAAAGGGTGATATGGCACCTATGGTTTCGCAATCCCCAAAAGAAGTCAGCCAAAATTTGGTGCTCCCCAAAACTCTCAAAAACGGACTGAAGATCATCAAGTCTTCAGACCAGCAAGGCTTTTTACCATATGATAGAAGGATACGAGGATAGCTTTAGTGTGACCCGTTTTCTGTTCAGCTAGGCAATGGCACAAGGTGCACAAGGTGCACTGGGTAGTTGCTGGATGGACAAACACTTTCAAGATCGTCATGCTTGCAACAGATGTGTATATGTTTCTATTCATTTATATATACATATTATATATAGCACATGTATATAGACCCTTTCTGGAAATGATCTTGAAACAATCAACCAATGTGGCCTTTTTCAGGGTAAACGCAAAGAGTTTCGCAGTCTGACAATCCAGCCGTGGTGGATAAGCGAATATTTTCAAGAAATCCAATTCAGAATGTATAGGAACGGTCCATTCAGAATGGAAACAACAGCCTTCAAAGGTCGCAGGTCTTCAACCTTCTTACTTTTATATGGAAAACAAAACAAACGGCGAATGAATCTGAAGCATGTCTGGAACGTTGTCTGGTTCGAGATTTTCCACCGTAAAAACCTGAATTTTTAAGATATATAGAAACGCAAAAAACAACACCATTTAAAAGGAGTTGCCCTTTCCAACTCATCATTCTTGTTATCAAACTTTTTTTGTTTCAGTGTGCAAGTCTGCTGACATTTGTTGCCTGGATGGTTGAATCAGTGGTTCGTAACTTGCGTATATCTGACACCGCTTGGTCATGTTGGTCAATTTTCACTACAATCACAGCACTCCATGTTATAGAGTGGGGTAGACTCATGGTTATCTAATTCTATACTAGTATAGAGCGATGCACACACTTGTGACTATAAGCCTATTGGACAATTTGAAAATTTGTACAATTTCCAGTAATTTATACTTGGTGTAGACCATTTGAGCCCATTTGATTTTTGGCCACAGTTCCTGCTTGGTTATCTGGCAAGCACTTGTAATGAGGAAGGACCCCCTTGATCCTACTGATCATCCACGTTTTCACACGTGGAGTCTTGGGGTTATGCTAACTGGAAGGGCATAGACAGATGCACAGACAACAGGAGGCCTGCCTTTTTTTAGATTGCCAGCTCTGTTTCTGCAGGCATCTGAGGTACCTTTTTTACGGCTTCCGCTTTACCACCCAACACAATTTGAAACAAGCAAGTTGCCTCCCAAAAAGCAGCTGTCCCCTGAAAACAAAGAGACATGGAAATCAAAAATTAAAAGACCTCCGACAAGGCAGATGATCTCAGAAGCATCCATTCTGGATTTCTTTTGCCAAAATTCCCTCAAAGTTGCCCCTGGGACAAATGGCCCCATCTTGCTTGACCCTACCATCTTATCAGGTGATGCCAATCTTCTTCGAGAGTGCCTGGGCGCCATTTTGTCACTGTGACCTGCAGAAGTTTTGCGAAATTCTCAAATATGGTGTCTATCTGCAACTTTTTTGAAAATCATAGCGTTTCTGGATTTTCCGTTTGTTGCCGTGTTGCTGATGTGACGAGTTGAGAAGGTATACAAAAGTTATATTGCCGTACTATATATTATATTTATATATGCCCAACCTCCAATTCTAGGCTTTGTAGATAAGACCTAGAGAATCTATGCTAGAATGGTGAAATTACATAAGTTATGAGCGGTGACACCTCTGAAGCCCATAGCTTTCATATAAGGAAGCCAACTTTTTTGAAAACTGTGGATTTGTTGATTGTTTGTTTTGTCTACGATTCTCTGATGTGAATGAAATGGGAATTGCATCCTGTCTACCAACTGTTTCGAAGTGGACTTTTTGTAGCCTTTTTTGGATTTTTGTTGTTTTGTTTCAAAGCTTTGATTGAATTGGAAAACACAGAGCCGGTATTCTGGTGATCCAATGAGTCATGGAAAGCATCTGGGTATTTATATAGAATTCGACATTTGAGGACAACTGATGATGTTTTCTTTTGGGTGTTTGAGCCTGTCCAAACAAAAATAGCAGGTATTGCTGCACAATGTCAAAAACCCTTTTTGAATATGTATCTAGAGTCATATAACAAAAAAAAAAACCAGTCATTTGTTCAGAAGAAGTCTTCCTTTTGCGACAACCACCTCAACAGCAATCTGGATCTGAAGGACCGAGCTGCTTCGAGAGGAAGTGGAGCGACTTAAGAAGGAGAATGCCGAATTGAAGGAGGCCAGTTAAACCAGCCGTGATGGTGACATAGTTAAACTTGTCTTTTTTGCTTGGTGAAATTTGTTGTTGTTTTTCGTTTTCTTGACCCTTGATTCAATATGCAATATGCTTATCACTTGAATTCGTCCTGGAACCCCGTCTAGCAAGACTGGAATTTCAAACGGAGCCTCGACAGGATGAGTCGTCCAAGAGAACGATTCCAAGTGGTAAAAAGACTTGCACATGATTATATACTATGAAAAACCGTTCTTCCCCAAAACAAGGGATGAAACTTCTGAAGAGGTTGTTGCAATCCTTGATCTCAAGTATATATGAAAAAACGCATCCCAAAAAATATGCACAACTCATAATTAGATCAAAAATCATTTCAACCAAAAGGCACCTTTTTAACCAACACCCCTTGGGTCCCGGGTCGCCCATCCCGCCATCTCCGGCGTTGAAATCCCAGGCACCCAAAAAGCTCGAGCAGCAACTTCAAGAGCTGCGCGCCGAGCGTGAAGCCTCACAGGTGCGGCTTACACCCCGGGAAAACGAACATGTCCCCTTTTTAAAGGGACTATTTCAATAGGAAATACATCTTCCAAGCATCATTTTTCAGGGGATATGTTAGTTTTCAGGGGAGTATAAAACATTATAAAACCATATAGTTTAATAGAATATTGTTGAAACCACATAGCAATACACACATAATTTGATAGAATGTTGTTCAAACCACATGATTTAGGAGAATATTGTTAAAACCATATTGTAAGCCATATAGAACCGGGATTTGGGGAGGTGGTTCCAAACCTACTTGACTTTCAAAAGGATATATTGTGAGAGTGAAAAAATGAATGGCACATGGAAAGCAGGCGCCGAATCATCTTTTTGTTCCTGGTGTATATTTATCAAGTAGGATCTCGTTCATCTAAAAAGGTGGCTGCTTCTTATTCCAAAATCCTTGGAGTAGAAGAATTCCTTTGATATTTCAGTCTAATTATCACCAGATAATTTTGATAGAGGGGGTCATTGCAGTCCAGTGATGCAAGATATGACAAAATGAAGCAAAAGGAGGGCCGTATCAAAGATGATTCCAAACCACTGGAGCCCCTTGGGGGGAGGGTTTTCTGGCTGATGTATTTCGATGGTCCCAGGCCTCACCCTCCGCGGGTGGTGGCTCCGAGAGTCGCTTGCGGTCCGTTGGGGGAGCTTGGCGTTTAAACACCGGTGAAATTGGGGCGGATGTCGGTGGGTTATGTATAGCTTTGTCATGATACCCTGTTGAGTTTTTTTTTGTATGTATTTATGTATACTGTATATATGTATATATATATATATGTGCATCTACATGATTGCGAGTGTTTGGTTTGTTGATGAATATTACTTCGAGTTTAGTGAGGATTAAAAGAGTATGGTGGGATCGGAAAGATATTTTTTGTCATTGCTCAATTCGTGCATTCCCACTAAAAGTGCTGTGCCCGGGTTGAAGGTCAGAGGGTTGCACATTGAAAATGGACTGCCAAAGGATTCGTTTGTCATAGAGAGTATGAGGAATATGTTGTGGAGGGTAGCATTCAAGGGTTCCAAAAATGAGATCAACATGATTATGACATGCTGCTGTGCAAATCTGACCTCTCACAGGACACTTGGACAGGATATGACAGGATGAAGTGATGCTAGTCCTCCCAGGATTATACCACCGAAAAAACTGATGGCTGGAACCTGAAAAGGATTCGATTTCCAATGCACCTTCTATTTCTTCACAGAGGTCCCCATGACTTGAGGTGCAGCTAGTGAATCATAGAAAACTGACACTCTTTTCGCATGACTGAAGATGGACACGAATCCATAGAAAATCGGAACTTGTGAAGTATGTATGTGCATTCATGTTGACATTTAGATACATCTTTGTCCATTTGAGTTCCTCTATTCACCATATGAATGGACCAAATATAGTAGGCTCCAAAAGGATAAGAGAAATGCTTCCAGTGTTTTCACTCTTGCTGGATGATCATCAAGCCTGGTGGAGCAATGAAGATTTCCGCTGATTTGAAGAGATTCAGAAATTTTTCTTGACCTAACTTACCCAAGAACCAACAAAAATCTGATAAAATACAGTTTTTAACAACTTGTTCCCGTTCTGGTGGTAGCTCCCAAGGACCAAGGGTGGTAACTTCTCCACTTTGGAGTCTCAGGTCATGACCAGTGGAAAAGCGACCGTGGATGAACTGCGCTCCGCCATTGCAAGTGTTGAGGCTTTGGTTGGATGTCAATCGATGTGTTGGAGACACCTTTTTTGGTAGATGCCATGTCAGCCATGTGTACTTGTTCGTGGCACGTGACTCATTTGACCAGATGGGTAGGGAAGCTGACGCAGTGCATCTTGTTTGAAAATGGTACTCCGTTCAAAATTATCGCTATACTGATCTTTAAATCCTGGATGCATCCAAATCTGAGGTTCATGACAACCAGATCCGAAGCAATTTCCTTTCCAGCAGAGTTTTTTAGGGAGACAGTGATCCATGTTCGTTTCTGGGTGGTTCCGATCGACGTCAAGAGACTTCTGCGAGAGCTTGATTGATGTTGACTTTGATCTAGAAGAAATTCATTGTTGTGATTCTCCAAGCCATGATGGCCTTTGCCATCATGGTTTGGAACAAACTTGTTAGCCAAAAAAAACAAGGATGGATTCTTTCCCTTGCGCATAGCCAGGCGGTTCTTGATGAAGCGCGACGCGAACTCGATCGAAAGCAACTTCGAGAGAGGCGGCCCATTATGTTTTGCAATGTGCTCGAATGTCTTGAAAAAAAGGGTGGGTACGACAAATCAACTCAGAACCAATCGATTTTGGAGTTTTATGTCAGAGCAAGTGAAGTTGCTAGTAGATCACCATTGCCCTTCTCTTAAGTTCCAGACCATCTCAAGTGGTTACAGTAAGTCAATGGGATTTGTTGGTTCCATTGCCGGGGGTCTCCTAGTTCTTCTATTTTCGTGTTGGATTCTCATCAGCAAAAAAGATGGCGTCTTAAAGTTTCTTCAAACCTTCTGAATCGAATCAACTCACGAGTTGACAATGGGTGTGAATCAGCCTCGTTTCTTTGTCTGGAAACACATTGCTTCCAGACCAGAATCAAGCAAGCATTGAAATCGAATCACGCTTGATAAACAATGAAAGTTGTGGATTTGTATCAGAGCACGAAGCATTGGTGCATCAATTGATTGACAGCTGGATGAAATTCAGAGTGAACAGGTTCATAAATCATGTAGGGAATTTGGCAGCTTATCTTATGAAACTAGCCCCTGACCCCGCAAAATTTGGGGGGAATTCACCAATACTTCAACAGTTATCCCCAAGTTGGTGAAAGGTCATGAACTTTGATTCCAAAAGGGGATACCTACCTTCAAGCCATGCTTGAACTTGTCCACCTTTTTCGGGAAGATGGGAATTTTTTTAGCCAAGATGTCAGCGAGCATTACTGTAATTAATTTGCATACTTTTTTTGGGTGAACTCACCAGGAGACCGGATATGAGGATAGCAATATGGAGAAAGTAACCTTCCCGGGAACTGTCCCACATCCCACTCCGTTAGCTTGTGTTTTTTTCGCTGGAAATTCTTTTGGGGTCACATCCAAACTCTTGATATAAGATTCATATACATTCATAAAATACTTGACAATCATTTAAATTAAACGGTAGTCCACTGTGCAAAATGATATTTTTCTTGGTACGAAATTGGTACAAATGGTATTTGACATAACATTGACAAGAAAATTTTGGAGATTCTCAATTTTGAACAGAAAACCCATATTTTCACTCCAAAGAAAGTGCCTCATCTCTTGACCCCCCCGTGACAGACGCGCTGCTTTTGAACATCTCTACCACGCCATCGACAAGGCTACCATGGATCAGACTGGGAGTGAATCTTGGGGATTGTCAGTTGTTGTTGCATCAAACCTAGATAGTGGTGGAGGGGAAGTGCCCTTATCTTTGCAGGGAAACATAGGACTTTGTCGGGAGATGCCATTGATCTTGATCGACTTGATCGGCCACAGCTGGAAAGGGCGGTACTTTGAAGCGGGCGAACATCACTGTCACTGAAAAACACACGAGAATGAAACAGAGGAACCAGTGCGAACAAGGTTTTCATATTCAATGAACGAGGGTGAGCATGTCCCATTTTGATCCATTTCAAGTGAAAATAAGCTCAACAGGAAGTGGGATGATTGGATGTAGACAACATCCTGCACTAATCATGGCAGAATTTCTGTGATTTTCTCATCTTCTACGCCAGAGATCGGCACCAGGCAGATGAAGATATGTTGGAACAGGCGATCCAAGCAGCACAGGCAGCAGATGTAGATGATGAGGTGCGTTGAAGCACAGGATGTTTCACCCAAGAATCCCCTTTGACAGGTGGACCTTTCACAAAAGATGCCTCTCTAGAAATCATCAAGAATGAAGTGATGGAAAGTTTTGAAGTTTGAACTGGAAAAGTTACCCGGGATTTCTTTGGATTTCGAGATGATCGCCTTGCAGAATGAATGTTGGAGCCAGGTTGCACTGTTGTGTCAAATGAAAGACTCCTCTCCCAACCACCATTTCTCACAGGAAGGCAGAAAGACTCGTTATCTGGGGAGTGTATTGCCCAGTATCCTGGGAAGACCAACGAAAAGGATCGAAAAGGTGAATATACTCTGATTATAGTATGCAAATGTTGGAGGTGCACACGACTTTTGGAGTAACTACGATTGATGTCGGTTTCCAATCCCACTGATGATTTGTCAGTGTTCCTTTAAACATCGGATACCTTTGATGTTTCCCCAAAAAATTGCAACTCGTTTAGTATCTCCAATAGCTATCGCCAACGCAAGAAAACACCAGAACCATTCCACAGATCAGTGCAACTCCCGGTTAACGGAAGGACATCTTGAAGGCACAGAACAAACTTTTGGAGTTGCAAATGATGAGTCCCGAGGCGGGCCTTGTGGTGTTTTTTTGTGGTTGGCTGTGAAGTTGGATTTCTTCTTGTGCTTTAGATCTGTCATAAACGCGAATAGAATCCCCTTCAAAAAAAAAACTTCCGCTGAGCTTAAAGGTATGAAATCACCTGGGTTGTTTTATTTCCCAATAGCGGTACCCTTTAAGGGGCCTCTTCACACACTATAGTATAGGTTCCGGGGTGGGGGGTTGCCTTGGGCGGGCCGGGGCGGTTGGGAATGCGTTTCCTGAAGGTTCCGGAGGCAAGTCGCGGAGGTTTCGCAGGTCTATGGATGCTTCTGGTGCTTTTGGATTTGAAGGTTTCAGACGTTCCTGAGGTATATTGAGGTTATAGAGCCATTGGAAGTTCATGATTTCTTGGAAGGTTCCGGAGGTTCCGGACGCTAGGGACTGAATGCTTCTGGACAAGAGGCTTCGGAGGTGATGGTTCCAAAGGTTTGCGATTTCTTGGAAGGTTCTCGATGGATAGTTTCGGGGATGGTGGAGGTGAAGGTTTCAAACCCGAGGTTGAAGTATCAGATAGGGTTGATGAATCTACAAGCATCCACATTCGAAGGTGATTGAGAGGTTCTCCTTGTCTTTCTTGGCAAAATTTGGTGGATTGCCTGAGTCAGAGCCATATCAGCGAAGCAATAAGATGATTTTATTGGAGAAACCTGACTTGGATGATCCTTTGAATGGCTGGCAAGTTGACTTCTGGTCCCAAGAACTAGTTTAGATATCAACTTGGTTGGAGCGATATATACGCATGATACATACATATATATATATATATAGATAAACATCTTTGATATCATGTGATATTAGACATTTGAGACACGTATATACATGTATATATACATACATACGTATATATATATATATATGTTTATAGGAATAGCCACAGTGCGGGGGTACCTGCAACTTCATCCCCCCAAAAACTGGGGCTTTGCAGCTGACTGCCCCCGTTTTTCAGGAGCGTGCGGCTCGTGCGGCACGTCAACGGCAGACGCAGCAAAAGAAGGATGCCTTTCAGATGGTGCCTTGGATCCATGGGAACCTGGAGACCGACATAGTAAACACTTTTCATCCATGGAAAATTGAATTATTCAATGCATGGAAATGGTGAACGCATCCATTACTTGTTTGAGAAGATGGTTATGATTTGAAGTTATGCAAGTGAAATAGCCAATTTAATATTTTTTGATGTTTGGGACTCATCAAATTTCGTTTATATTTGAAGTGGGTGAATTCTGGTGATGTCAGGTGACAAGAATGACCTGGAAATGGTACTTTAGATTGAGAATTCTCGTAGTTCATCAATTTTGAGGCTAGTGAATTCCAGCAGATGGTGCAACCGCCTCGAAGTAAACTTGGTTTATGGTCCACTGCTTGCTCATTCATCTAGCCAAATTCTGAGATGATGTCAGGTCAATTTTACCCCATAAAATTGATCATGGAAGGGAATGCCGCTTCAGGATTTTCCATCTTGATCATCACATTCACCTATAGCTGTACCCTTTTTTTAGAAAGGTGGTATCTTGCTCCTATCCCATCTGCACAACCAGAGCCCAGCAAGGTGAAGAAAGATGATGCAGAGGGTTTGGCTGCCCTGTTGGATCATCTGGAAGAAGGTGTTAGCTGGGAGGACTACAATGCATGAAAAGGGCAGCGCGGTCGGGACGGGTGGACGGGAAGGTTTGGCGCAGTGTGAAGGGTGAAGGTTAAGATCCATTGTTTTTCTTCAAGAAGTCTGGCAGGTAAAAGATGTTCAAAAATCAGAGATGTTCATCACAGGATAGCAATAAAAACCAATAGATTACATGCGTGGTATTTGGGTAAGCTGTGCACATCTTGGCATCTCGCAACAGATGCTACGGTTGGTGATGCGAAAAATTTCCGGAGTTGATTTCTGAGTTGATCCGAGTTGTACGTTCCCATTGAGAACAAGAACCGTGAAACTCCAGAAAGTATCATCTTTGATACTATTGATGCCTGAAATCCATCCAGGATGGATAAAACCTTATGAACTGGTGCATCACTTTCTCACCTTGGCAGGACTGGCGGGACTACGCTGGGCGCACGCTCGTGCGGTGCGCCGCGGACCTACGGGCACCCAATGCGCAGGTGGTCATCGCCGAACGGGCCAAGGTGCGCTGGTGGTGGTGGTGGTGGTGGTGGTGTCAACGGATGGAACTTGAAGTGAAACAACGGATGGAAGCCAAGGGCGGAGAGTATGATATTAAGGTTGCATCCTTTCACCTTGCGGGGGTGTAGACTAGTGAGATGATGGTTGTTGATAGGCATGATTCAGGTGCCCGACTTCCCCAAAGGTGGCAAGCTTGGAACTGTACTTTTCATTGGGCCTCCTGGCCTCCAATCAACCACCTGGCGGAGGCCAAACGTAACTCTGGAGCCTTCCTTCGTCAACAGACGCCTCCCAGAGAGGCGTTCTGACTCAGGTTTTTTCACATTCGCAAGGGAAGCTGGTATTGAATTGATACAGCCTACATCATTTTTTTCAATCCAACATCCTGATTCGTGTTCTGCACTTTTCCTCCCGTCTTTGACAGGCCGCGCTTCTTTCAACGCCACCTGGAGCCATCTCAGGTGCAGACAGCGAGGCGCAGCCGATGTGGCGTGACGCTGATGATACTTACGACTCACCTACTTTGGAAAGTCGGCGAGGGTGGTTGCGACCCTCGCCAGAGCTGTAAAAAACCACAAGACATTTTGCAGCAATCCGCACTACGGGAGATAGGCAACTACCTGCAAAAGTTCCAAAGGGAAAAGTCTTCCTTTGCCACAATTTTCGCCTGGAGAGGTTGACACGCCAGTTGTCCATGTCCACCAGGTCCCACGTAAGTCGCCGGGCGAGGTGAGTATCACTGCGATGAGTCCGCAGGAGAAACATGGGTTCAACAGAATCTGTGATTTCGCTTTGAAGTCGGCTTGGGATGGATTTTGAAGATACATTGTTACTCTTTTTTCCTATCATGGCAACTTACTTTGGAAAGTTAGGATGTCTCCAAAACGAAGAACCCTATTCAGCTGGAGCTAAGCGGGACCAAACGACGAAACCTTTTCAGAATGTGAGAGGTGCCATACCAACAGTGACATACCCTGTTGTTAGTTTGAGGCTTTCGAAGACTTCAGATTGAAAACATGAGTTAGAGACGCTACAGTGGGGGTGGGGGTTTAAAAACACCTGTTACCTGTTCTTTAAAATTGCAAGATGATCCAATTTGTTTTGAGTCATATAATTGAATTAGGTAGCAGCCACTCAAGGCCTAAAATCTAGGCCAACTATGACCTCACGAGATGTCACTAGAGAAGATCATTCGGCTTAGTAAATGACTATGTGGTTTAAAGCTTATTATATAAGTTTCATAGGTTTTTACTATATATATATACGTATATATATATATATACATTATTTTGAGATTCCAAGGATTTCCAACCCACTGAAGACGGTCAAGGTTGTTTACCTCCAGGACACTCGCCGGGCTTCGGCACCGGCTCCCTTGGTGAAGGTGGGGGATTGCTGCTGGGTGACTATCATTGTCACTCCCAGGGTGATATGCAGTCCTTGCTTGGTGAAACATGATGCATCCTTCAGTAACCACAACGTCAGACCGAAAGGAACCTTGTAGGATGTTGATACAGACAGCTCTTTTAGCTTTCATCCAGAATCAGTCACCACCTAGAATTTCTTCAAGTCATGTTCAGGGGCTTTGGATTTTTTCTAATGACTGTATCCAAATCCAAGAAACGGGTTCCAGGTTCCATAGTTCCATACGGAAAAAACCAATGGGGTTTTACATGTTTTTGAAGGTTACAAGTTACAACCCTCATGCAGGCAGCCGACTTTGTGGTGGACGATCCTGCTGAGGACGATGCGAAGCCGGAGATTTCCAACGACGAGGCCACATGGAAACCTGAAAAAAAACATGGTGAAAGAAAGATGGCTTGGCGTGGAAGACCCCATCCCCCGCAAAAAACCATGATGTTTTTTTGTGAAAAAAGGAAATCCCTCCAAATGGCATATTTTTGAGGGAGTTAGAGCCCTGAAGACCCGAAGGGCTGAATCCTCCCAATGATATAGATCATGCTGTGCATCTACAGCTTGGAAAGCCGACAGAAATAGACCCTCACGTCCTGAGTTTGCCTTGAAAACGGACTTTCTAGCTTCAAGCAATCGGCAATGTTTGGTGTATAAACCTGCAATTGCAGGAGGTGTATCGGATTTGCGATAGCAAAGCCTGACCTCTGCGGGAAAGTTACGGCCTTTCCGTTTGCTGACCCAAGACACGACCCCTTTCTGGTTGGTAAATGGAGGAATCTACACTTTATCCACGAGTTTTTGATGATACCAGAAACTATTTTGGTGAAAAACAGCAGTACTTCCGGCAAAGTACAACATGGTGAGCTGGCTCTCAGCCATCTTCTTCATCTTGAAACACGCGTAGAATCATGTAGATATCACTTTACCAGAAGGTATCAGCAGGCATGCATATGTTCTATGAAGATATAAGATTTGTCTACATATTTTGGGATGTTGCACCCCCCACACAATTGCAGTGCAAAGTGAAGGTTTATAGGGATCCCCTGTTCAAAATTTGTGCTATTTATTGTGGTCCCTGCTATTGAACGGTGAGGGAGCACATAATCTATCGCCTTTTTTTACGAGGACTGGTTCCTTTCCATTGCGACCTAGGTCCTCCTTGAAGACAAGCTGGGACCTCACACTCCCACTTGAAAATAGATGTCTGTATATATGACAAAAAGATACTTTCTCTCTCCTTCTATAGTACTTCGTTTTCCTTTTGAACGGCAGAGTCCGATTCCACATTGTCACCTCCGCCAGGCCGAGAAGTTGAAAGCACAAGCACTGCGGGCGGTGGTGCAGGCAACCGCCAGAAAAAAATAGTTGGACAGGGAAGATGCCTGATTTGTGGGGGTCCGTTGAAATTCTTGTTGATTTTTACAAAAAATCATGGCTTGTGAGGAGCTTCTGTGCTGTTTTCATGCGATTTTGTTTGACAAAAGGTTTTTTTTTGGACTCGAATTGTTTTCTCGTGGATCAAATGTATGATGAATTAATGAAACATCACCATATCGCTTCAGAGGTTGTTGGCCTTGACGTAGGGATGGTAAAAGTTTGCCTCAATGAACCAGACCAACCCTCTATAAATGGGAGTTGTTAAAGTTATTTATTGTTCGTATTTCGCTTCGAACTACCAATCATTGTCTACGCTGAGGGTCGCATGGACATACTGTATGTGTACATAGATTTACTGTATATGCATATGCAGATAGATATATAGAATGTATAGATAGTGCATACATGCAAATATACGCTCATCATCATGTCTATATATATATGAATGTTTATACGTACATATACTACAGTGCGGAGCAGTTCAGTAAAAATGATTGGAATAAGGAAGGGATTTTTGGTAGCAAGGAGCAGTATTTGGTGATCGTGGCTTGTCATTTCTCGTGGCACGTATGATCCGAGCATACAGCCATGAACCCATCAGTCAGCAACCCGCCTGTTCGCCGAGGTTACGTCCCGTGCTTCCCAGACTGGAAAACATAGCATTTAGTGTACAGGCTCAATTTCAAAAAGTCGGTCCCATGTCACCAAATACTGCGCCTGCCACAAGACGTGACAAGCCAATACCACCTACAACCAAATACTGCCCGTGCCATGACAAGCGACGAGCCAAGATCACCAAAGACTGGACGTTGCATGCTTTTTGCTGTCACGATCTCCGTAGTCTCATTGTGTCTTGGATCTTAAAGAATGCTCCGCGCGCTGGAGTGACCGCTTCATGGTTGCTGTATCCCTGTATATAATCTGATTGTGTTTTGCATCCTAAGGGTTGATGTTGCTGCTGTTGTTTGTTGTCTGTTGTTTGTGGTGTGTTCCTTGTTGGCTGTTGGTTCTTTGCTCTTTGTTGAGTTGAGATGTTTGTTGTGGTGTTGTTGCAGGTTGATTGGGCTGGACCTTCAGCAAATACGCGGGCAAATTCCCTTTCCAAATCATAGGTACTTTCCCTTCTGAAACGTCCGCACCGGCTCGGCCGGTTGTATTGGTTGTTGTATACCAATGATAGTTTTAGCTCTTATATAACTCCATGAAACAAAAGTTCCTATGCTTCCTAGAAGGAGCATCCTTCGATTATTGAGAGATGACGAGTCGCTGGCAGGATGATTGTCCTTCTTTGGCTGACGTGCTGAAAATCGTTCGAAGGACCGTTTGGTCCAGGTGCCGGAAAGGGTGGAGTTCAAGAATTCTTTGGGTTTACCATCATGAAGGTAGAACCAGTTCCCCCCCAAGTCATTGTGCAAACTGGAATCGTTCTTCACAGTTTTTTTTGTGTATAATTTGTTGCAGGCCTGAGATTTTGAAAGCCATCCGTAGGAGCTTTCACATTGAAATAGGGTGTAGCGAAATCACAATTTGGTGTTTGTTTCCGTTGCCCTAAAAGCCTTGCTGAATTCAACCAATATAAACAAGACCCGAGACCCACGAGCTAGATAAGATGCTGGTTTCAAATATATTTTATGCAAAAAGGGTTGATGTTTCTTGAGTGTACTATGCTCCTATATAGCTAGTCAATGATAGTCGTATTTGGTATGTTGAAGTTGCAGAAGTCATAGATCATATTTCGTTGGGATACACCCCTGAAAATTAACATGGAAAATGAAAATCATCCAATTGAAAAGGAACATCATCTTCCGAACCTCAATTTTTGGGTTCCATATTAATTTTTCAGAGGTGTACTCCCCGGAAAACTAACATGTCCCCTGAAAATCAATGGTGGGAAGATGTATTTCCTATTGAAATAGTCCCTTTATAGGGGACATGTTAGTTTTCGGGAGTGTATTTCATTTTGACTCGACATTTATTTGCTGAACGGTCAGGTGGGAGAACAAGGCAGGCAAGGACCTATTGACGCTCTCACAGGAGTGGGATGTAGGAATATCCCAATGTTTTTTGGTGGTTACATCAATCACAGGTGTCAAAGAATACGTTCCTGCCATTTTAGTAGGAATCTCTCAGCATAATCATCATTCTTAAGAATGAATTCCTTGCATTTTAGCAGGGTTCGATCAACTTTACCGTGAATTTGGTCAATTTATGATGTAACGACCTGGTCGTAAACCAAGGGTTTTCCTGAGGACGAGATCACCGTACAGATTCTGATAGTAGATGCATCTATGGGTGCAAAAGCCCACCAAGAATTTTAAGAAGCACCAGGAAGATCACATTTAGCAAGCTTAGCATTCACTTACTCAGTAGAATTATGGGTGCCTTCCAAATTGGTTTTCAGCATTTCCTTATATGTTTACGGATTTCTTTGGCCAATTTAATGGTTGAAAAAAGCAGTTGAAAGGAAGAGTGCCGTGAAATGGTTGTGTCTTGCGTGGACGGATATCTATTTTTCTGGCCCCAAGGATTTCCAGCAAGGCTTTCTTCCAAGATTTTGATCATTCTGGGGATTTGAAGTGGTTTCCAACTTGGGTTGACATTTTCCAAATAATGCATCTTCAGATTGAATTGTACTATCTGAGCAACCTCCAAATTTCTGAATTCAGATGGGTTGTGGCAGTTGCAGCATGTGACTTGTTTTGGGTAGACTTCCCAGACTTTTAGATGGCAGAGAATTGGGAAGATGAGATTCTCGGATGGTTTTCTGGTGGAGTTTTATGTCATTTTGGCAACAACAGCATGGCGATGGAAAATTCATCCATTTCAGATTTTTCCCCTTGAACATCAGGGATTATGGCCACATTAGTAAAAACCAGAGGGTAGAAACAAGTGACTTACTGTAAATGAAAGGCTCAGATGGTGTTCACTTGCATCTTCCAATGGTTTTTTAGCTTTTGGAGCACAGGAGCGAGGGTCCTCAATGGCATACTCCATGCTGGCGAAGGTGGGACAAAATTCAGGTTATTTTTTTAGGTTTTCCGGTTCATTGATCAGTAACCAATACTAAGGTTGCAGAAGAATGATTGACCTACAAAATCCATCAAAATCCGTTGCCCGAAACACTTCACTTCGGATTGGTGAAGGAGGTGTAGTTTTCTGTTCCATTTTGGGCTTGATCACTCTGCAGAGCGGAATCCTGTTGAACTTGGGTCGAAGAAAGAAAATCAACTGCTGCAGGATTTCAACCATGAATAGTAAGCACCAGCAGAATGGCATGGTGAGAAGCCATGTGAGTTGACAAACGTCGCAGCATCGCCGTTTGAGACGACTGAGAGAAATCCGACCCATCCCTGCCTGATCTGTAAATTGTGTTTGCCACGCCGCTCCTAAGTGCATTTTCAAACACAAAAACAGACCCCGGATAAAAGACTGACCCGAAAAATGTTCTGCCACTGCACCGGGCGCGGCCATTAAGTGCACCTACTTGTAGTCTACTGTAGACTTGATAAAATTGCGACAATGGCAGCCCGAAACAGCTAGATTCAGTTGCTAACAACCATGCATGGTCGCCCCCCCAATGCCTGAAATAAGTTGAGTGACGTGATTTCAGGCAACTTCAATGAAAATCAGTGGCTTCTGACTTAGCAAGACATGTGCCCAAACCTACATGTCTGACCTTTATGACATGGTCCTGTTTGCCAACCGGCACCATCTGCCAGTCTTTGGGCATGGTCAAGGAGGTGAAACGTGAATTCTATGAAGAGCGCCAGGTGCAGCCTATGATAGGGGAAGGTTTCATACGTGATGATACGGTTGATGGACAAAATCCGGCTAGTCAGCTTTTTTATTGTTAAATTATGCTGTTTGATCAAAGGATTGTCAGGTTTGGAGAGGGAATCCTACCACAATGGCCTCAGCACAGGCTGTCCAAAACGGTACTGTTGATGACCCCGCATTTGGCTAGCCAGTTTATTTGGTACATACCTCATGAATTGACCAGTGTGTTGGTGCCATCCCCAACCCACCACGTTCAAGTGTACCTGAAGTGGTGGATTTTTTCTTCACCTGAACGTATTTTTACTTTCGTCCGTGTACCGGTGTGAGATCTATGGCAATCCAAAATGAGCAGAAAAATAAACACTCCTCCAAGGGTTGGTTGATGTATATGGTTCATATTGTTTCATGGTGTAATGTTGAAATGATAGAAGCCATATGAAGCCATCAATGTTGTTTATTGCCTTATTGCCTGCTCGTTTGACATGTGGATAGACCCCACTACCTGTTCCCTGACTTTGCTCGGCTGCTAGAGTTTGTCGAGTTGTGTGACTCCTAGTTGGTTTGCCAGGCCATCAATCCAATACCAGTTTCCAGGGGTCTAATACACCCTTTCTTCCATAGCAACTTTTGACCACAAACCACAAATGGTCATTTTGCTACCCTCTGGTGTTGATGGGATTAGGAAATCACCACTAAGTGGGAATTATGTTGTTAACCAACCAGGACTTCACGCTGCTCACATGTCTTTCCGTGGCTAGACCGTGTGGGTGTTTGTGAACGGCGACATCCAGCCAAGACGTGCCACGGTCATGGAGGAGACAGAGTTCAAGGGCAGCCTGAAAGGGTGGTGTAATTAATGAAGTGATCAGAGAAAATGTGTGGGCACATCTCCTGTATAGACTCTAGACTGTATAGAACTGTTTTCGGGGTTGTCCTCATTCTTGAGCTCTTTGTTGAACCGGTGTTTTCTTTAGGTCCACGCAAGAATCACTGGGAATCACAAAGCTTTCAGGTTGACTCGTAATCTTCCAAGCCAATAGCTATCGTAGCTTTGGGATAGCTTGGCTTCCGGGTAGCTTCCTGTCCTGTGGCGGACCTATGAAACCCAGGCGTAGCGTTTGGGCGTCTTGCTCCTTCAGGATTCTCTAGCAATTAGTAGTAGTGAATGAGGCCTTGGTGGTTGAGGTGGCGATGAGCAGCATATCTTTTCTTATCCTTCCAGGATTAAAGAACTATCATTCATATAGAAGGAATGGCCACTAATCGATGTTACGATACCGCCTGAGATAGCTCCAAATATCAGTTGGTTGTATACCCACTCGACCCAGAACTCTTTGATAGATTGAAGTTTTGGGTGGTGTTGAGGACTTTGAGGACTTCAACATGCCCAAAAAATCCAGTCGCACTGCGACAGTGGGATAGATGAGTCATGTCAAACAACACTTCTCTCCTCTGCAGAAGATTAGGGATTGCTTTTTGTTGAGCTGCTTTGTCCTCACAGCACCTAACTTCAGCTGGGATTGGGATGAATTCCTTGCTCGGAAAGTCTCCGAATGCTGCCAGGATACACCAGAAGAGTGCGATGATGTGCTCTTGGAGTGGCTTCGGCTCTGTTGGTTGGGTGATTATGGATGGCTGGAGGGATCTTCGTTTTTTTGTGTCAAGAAACAGCAGAGTTGCAGCTTTGGGGTCTCCCTGTTTGCATTTCTTATGTTTCACGCAAATGTTGGAATTTTGGGGATTGGAATGGGCTAAGGACGTATGGAAATAGGGTTCGTGATGGGAGTGTTGCTTCAGATTTTGACTGCTTTTTGTTGGAAAGGTGACTTCTGATTCTATTGTTTCCGAAGGCTGTGTTGGAGAGCTTCAGGCAATGATCTCACACCTTGAATGAACACACCTATTCCATTGATAGGTGTTTTCAGCATCTGTTCCTTTAGCCTGTACCTGGCGAAGACCTCCCCTTTGATGAGGTATATTTTTAGAATGCCGCGCCCAACCATGACCAATACATGATGTTTCCCTAGTCACCGGGGGTAGGGTGCTTTCAGGGTATATAAGGTACGATCTTCGACAAAACCTGCTGGCTTTGAACATGAATTTTCTAAGGTTCTGGGATGGTGACGACCCGCCAGAGCGAGTGGAACGCTGCTTGATCCGGGCGATGTGGCTGGGGAGCCCAGCTTAGGTTCCTTTGTTTTGGGCGGGTTGGGGTGCAAAAACTGGAGGGCTACAAAATGGATTCCTGATTTGGAATCTAAAATCTATCGAAATCGCAGATGATTTGCGATCTCCGGGGTCATTTTCTTTTCTTTTCTTTTCATTCGCTATGAATTGTTGAGGGTGTATCCGTTAATTAACTTCTGATTTGACTTGGTGATGTGAAATTCCGTTATCCCAGTATCCGCCTGTTTCTTATACCAGAATTCCAAAACTGTCAAGCTAAACCACTAATATTCTGGCCATGATTCCCCCTGATCGGGAGCTATGTATCTGTGACTGTATATAATCCCGTCATCTCTTGTTGCAGACCCTGGGCAAAATGATCTTAATTCACTATCATTCACTTGTAAAATTCGGGTAAAACTCTAAGAAATTGCCATTCTACGAGGTTGCTCCCCCCCAAAAAAGTGGTTTCTTTTCCTCAACAACTTCCGGATTCTCCTGAAAAACCAAGGGTGCTAGCCATCAGCCAAAACACCACGTCGTTGTCGTGCCATTCTGGGGCTCAGGTCCTAAATCAGATCTTGAACTCCAACAGCGCTGAGTCGACAAGCACTTGGTTTTTCCCGATGAGTTGCATCGGATGGTAGCTTAAATTTTGCCGATCCTTGAACTGTTTTGATGCGATCCTTGAAAATTCCCTACAAAAAAAGCAAAAAAAACAGAGGAAACTCACCCAAATGCAAAACGCGCAAACGAAAAAAAAAAGCTGGAGATAGAAGTGCTTGCTGCTTCCGTGGTTTTTGTTGGATACTAAGGAAGTTTCTTTGAAATGATACTGACCTTCTGTCAATGCATCTATATTTGAAGGGTGCATCCAGCTTGAAGCCCGAAGATCCAAAGGTTTGGCAAATCTTAGGGCCGAATCAGCGAATCTCCCTAAGCAATGAAGGGATGTCTTAGCAAAAAAATACCAAAACTATACAAAGATATGATTATATGATATAATATCATATAGATAGACACATGACATATATATATATATATATATTTACATTTACATATGATGTACCTGCGATGTCCACAAAAACCGCAACAAGAATTTATGCTCTTGAATTTTTGTATGCAACCCAAAGTTGGCTCGATGGTTTAGCTGCCCATCCACGCCTGCCTAACCAGCTACCCAGATATTGGTTTTAAAGCATATCTTGCCCCCCTTTCGAAAACCCAACCTTGTTTTCAGGATTTTCAGGTGTACTAGTACAGATGTATCAGATATGCCTATACACCTATGATTTATATATATGATTCTATCTGCGTTAATATATTTTTTTAGATACACATCAATCATCTTTGCAGCTTCGCCTTGGAAACAGATCGCCAGGTACCACCTCCAATCAGTCGCATTTCAAAGCCTACGAAGCCTCCGATGCCAGGAGTGGATTAGCTGGGTGGGAGTGAGAATCCAATGCTCCAACAGGAGTTGTGTAGTACTTAAAGGTCTAAGGTACTGTCCTCTTTGTTTGTGTAACTAAGGTTGTATTGCCCAGAGGTGAAAATAGGCTTATAGCTTGTAGCCCCAATACTATTTACTCCCGATGGTACCCTGGTTCTCTATGTGGAGATCTTTGGGTAGAGAGGTTACGAATTATTGACCTGAAGGCCTTCTTGATGGCCTCATTTCTTGGGGGTAGCACTGTGGGAGGCTGGGAACAGATTGTTGCCATGAGAGAACATGCATTTATCCGCCAGGGAAAACAAGTTTCGAGTAGGCAGAAGTATCTTTTTCAGGTCTTTTTCTTTATTTTTTATGAAAGCATTGATGTTTTTTTGGAAATTTCCACCTTGTTTCCTCAGAGATCCGGCAGAAATCTGCTCAACAGGAATGCGAGGAGCCACCCTTCACAAGTCAGGCACTGACCTCACTGGACTTGGTTTGGAAAGCTCTCCTTCTCAAATTTTCGTGAATTCAGCTTGGTGAGCTATGGTAGTTGACCATTACAAGTAGCACAAGTGTTTTGTTTGGAACTTGACCTTTATTCCCTGCCTTTTAGGATTCTTTTAGGTGATATTATGTTTGCTACTGTTTTTTTTTGATCGGGCAACATCTCAGAAGAATCTAGGTTAATTCAAATTGAATGATCGAAGTCCTGCCATATGTATGGTTTTCCCAAAAACATGAAAAAATACAATTTCCCCTTTGCAAAGTGAAGTAGTTTCAACTGTCATGGTTTTGTGAAGGTTCCACGATAAAGAGCAGGACTTTAGACCTTGAACTCTAGAGATGATTCATCTGGATTCATCATGATTGATCACGAGACCTGTTCTTTCCGTTTTTCTAGGTTGATTCAGTTCAAGTATGAAGTATATCGTGAACTATGAAATATGTGTTTTGTTGCAGGTCGATGTGGATGTGTAAAACACATATTTCATACTTTAACTGCATCAGGATACCCTTTTGCAGTCCTTCACAAGTATGATCGCCATGCAGATTGATTTTGTAGCGAGGTGATCAGTTTTGGGTCGAGACTTCACACCATTGGAATGGCAAAGAGGTCAGTCTAGTCATTTACCCTACTTTGAACCTACCATAAGAAACTGCGAAGCTACTTTTCTTAAGGTCGATATTGTGAGGAATCTACCTGGTAATAGGGATCAAACCAATCAATTCTTGGAGCAGAGGTTTGCAGGTGACCTTGTTTCAGCAACAGGCCCTGTCAAGAGCAACATCGACTTGACTTGGGTGTGGGCACTCAGATGAAGTCAGAGAGATAATGATCCAATGCCGTAACGACGCTTCAATCTTGTGGTTACCAGTTGAGCTTGGTAGTTTATACCATTCACTACAGGTTTGATATACTGTAGTGACTACCGGATTGGAGCACCCCCTCCGGAGCAAAGCAAAACAACTTATATATACCTGAAAGTACTATGTATATATGATATGTATATAGCATAGTAATGTATTGTACTGATTGACTTATAGTAGTTGTTTTTTGTCCACATGCCTGACTGGACTTCTGACCTATTTTTTGGGGTTGCCCTGTTTAATTGATTGGTGAACCACTGGTGCAAATTGGTGGTTTAGCTTGGTGGACTAGAATTTGTGGAGATTTTGCGACAAAAATTTGAGGGAGTATTACTAATTACATGTTAAGTAACTTCCAAGGCGCCGAGCTAAACCGAGGGCTTGGTAAAATGGGATATGTTTTTTTCCCCTGCTCAACAGGTCCACTGCAAATCTGGGAACGGCATCGTTGGGAAACTCGGAAGCTGGAGCCCGGGGTTGAAATGTCACCCTTTCTCAAGGGTGAAGACTGAAAGAGGGGGGTGTAACCATGCTTTCTCCCTGAAGGTCTTGTGAAGTCTTTTTTTCTGGTGTATGTCCGGGGGTGACTCCCTATTGAGCTACTGAGGATAAACATCTCCGGTGTTTCAGTGGCTTCCTTTAAGCTTTTGGCAAACCAGGCGAAGACTACCCTGTTTTGGGGATGCCTTCAGAAGCGTCAGCGTCAGGCAGCAACGTGTTTTGGGAGACAGACGTATGTTGTAGGTTGGGAATTTCAAGATGAAGGCTGAAAATGACCCCTTTTGCTAAAGAGCATAGTTTTTGAGTTGTGGGACATCATCATTTCTCAGCTTGATTGATTTTCAGAGGCCTGCAATCCCAGCCGTGTTTTTTTTGAAAGGATTGCGGTCATGACAGGTGGCAACATGATGGCTCAACCTCTGAAAAATTGACATTTGCCAGGGTAGATTTTGAAGATCTCTCAAGACAAGGATGTTCTTTAACACGTCAGATGATGATTATTTTCTTCGTATTTGTGGTACATTCCCAGCTAGTAGAACCCTTTATCATCACAACCCTGGTATTGTTTTCCAACCCAGCTGGGTTCATTCCAAAAACCCATCTTTTCCCACTCCCAAATTGTCTTCTCGTTCGGAGGTCGGAAATATATCCCTGCTGCTGAGCTGGTTCACATGCGACCTATTCCTGAGCGGCCTTTTGGTGCCCGGGGTTCATGGAGTCGACTTGATGGTAGCTTTGGGAACACATTTTTCCTTGGTTTTTGCACTCCCCCAAATTGGGGTCATGATCCGGCTTGATGAAGGTATACTTCAACTATATAGTTTGGTTGAAACGTTAGTCTGATAATTCTACAAGTCTACAAGTCATGGGGAATTGATTTGAGTGTCAGGATGTCAGATGACGTCACACCAATCTCATTCACCGAGATGATGACTAGCCACCAGCTTTGGAGGTGGTGTGAGTCACTACACACAACACCAAGCAGCTGCCCAGCAGGCCAAATCGGTTGAATAGAAAGATGGGATTGGGATTAGGTTTCTGTATCTTTCCATCTGTGGGTGTGTCTCAAAATTTGGGGTCCTCAAAATCTATGATTATTTTTTTGACCAAATACGTCAGCCTACTTTGGGGGGTCTCCTAAGTTCGATACAATCCACCACTTCATGGTCACAAGTTGGGTGTTTCCTTTGCAGCACCGATTCCCTTCTTACACAGTTGTTCAAATTGACTGTGACTGACATGATGTGAGATCAAGAACTATGAAGGTGTTGATTTATTGCGCACTAGGAACAAGTGTAACAAGTGTGATCTCACAGTACTGTCACTCCAAAAAGTCTTTTGAAGGCTCGACACGACTACTTCCCCTACCGAGATGAATTTCATCCCAGGTCTGGCTCGTGGGACAGTTGTGGTTGAAATTCTCCCGCCAAAAAAAACAGAACATTCAAACGGTTTTTCCCTTGAAACAGGTCTGGATCTTTTCCAGAATTCATAGAATTCTGGAAATTCTACAAACAAATCTGTGGAAAACATCAGAACAATTTAGCATGGAAGCATAAATCTAGCTTTTAGCAAGTATCACAGGTGTCACATGTTGATTTGCAGAGCAAAAGGAGCTTTGTTTCGATTTCATTTTTGGTTCTGTTTCAGGGTTTGCAGAAGACAGCAACCTTCAATAATTAGTGCTGAGATATTCATTCAAGTAACAACTGTTATCACAATAAGTTGGATGAGGACTTCCGTTTGAAAGCATTGATAAGAGACAGGTTCGAAAATTGGGATGATCGACCCATGATGAGTGGTATAGGTGAGTCTAGTTCAAGTATCCTGATGAAAGGGCCTATGTTTGAGTGGCCTTCCTGACGGCCATTCTTCAACCACGGTTCACAACCCCGAAAGATTGAAATCATCCTTGAATCATCCAAAGTTGATCAATGTGAAAAATAACGGATCCATTTTGCAATACGTGATTCCAATTTTGATTCGTTTCCAAACTAAATTCTGAATTCAAACGTGCTTGGAAACGAATATGGGTGTGTTTTGGAAATGGTTGACTTCAAGTTCCCCACATATCTTTGCGGAATTGACGTTGCAGCTTTGCTCTATGATTGTTTTTTTGTCGATGATTGCCTCAAAAGCATGGGAACAACATACTCAGTTACTCATACCAAAATCTTCTGGTTGCAAGATTTGTTTCAATCCATTGGTTTCACCAAATTCCAACCATTTTGGAAGGTCGAAACGCCTCCTTTACGAGATGGCCTTGAATTCGGTAGATGACAGGAGATTGGTTGATGACGGTTGATGACGGTTGATGACGGTTGATGACGGTTGATGATGGTTGATGATGTAGGTGTGATTTTTGGATGACAACTTCATAGGAGAAAAAGAGGATGATGGTGGATGTTGTGATGAGCATCCAGGGGAGATGTTTAAGTCATGAGTTGTTGCCCTACATATGATATGGTCTGGGGTGAAATTGGATTCGTTGGGGGTTTGACGAGTTGACTGGTTGAACACCGGCAACATATCAAGACACTGACACACACACTGATGACTGTCGACATGGTTGTCTGGTGAAGTTTGAAGTAGGTAAAGTAGATCTCATAGGCCTCAATGAACATAAAATTTAAAGTTGTCCTATTAAAGGCAATCATCGGGGCCACGTGGTAGACCAAAGTGGTAAAGTTCGTCGAAAATTGAGGTTCTTGGCTTAGCCTCTTGCCATTTTCGAAATTGAGGTTCTTGGCTTAGCCTCTTGCCATTGCTGAAAGTTTTGAGGTTCTTGGCTTAGCCTCTTGCCATGCAGGTACGTTTTCACGGGATGGGGGGGGGGGCGTCTTCGTTGGCCAGAGACCCCCCCCATCCCCTCTGGCCCCCTGCGTGAAAAAGGAAATTTGAAAACCAATTCACCGTGTTTCTAGGTGTTTTCACACACACGCCCCCAGAAGGGGGGAAAGAAGCGACCACGAAATGTTTCACATTTCAGTAATGGGGTATTAGGCTTAGCCCCAGCCATGAAACAGGTTGGGTTCTTGGCTTTGTCCTGGCCATTTAGAAGTGCCTTAGTGGGGTATTTGGCTTAGCCCCAGCCATGAAAAAAGTGGGTTCTAGGCTTAGCGCTGGCCATGTCAGAACTACCTTAGTGGGCTACTTGGCTTAGCCCCTAGCCCTGGCCATTCGAAGTGTACCTTGGTGCCATGAGAAAAATGGGGTACTTGGCTTAGCCCCAGCCATCTGTTCGACGTCGACGATGGTCTCGACTGCGAGGTGTCGGGAACGAGCTTTCGGACGTAACATGCCACGGTCATGATCCATGGCTACGGAATTGAAGCCTAACTGACTCAGAAACTGTTTGATTGCCGAATGTGGGTACCTGAAAAAGTCACAATCAGTCCCTGAAGACAAGGGTACAACGTAACAAACCTGACAAAAAGTAAGCGAAGTCAAGTGAAGTATTTTGAACAAGACTTGATCCAAAGCAGCACAGTTTCATCAAAAATGCAAATCAAAAGAGGACAGTCTCAACGCAAAGAAGAAATTGAATCAATGTTGCAATGTCAAAGGACACGCGCAAATCTGGCAAATCGAAACCTGCCAGACTTAAAGTCAGGGTTGACACAAGGTCTTATCTGGACTAACGTCTCCCGATGCCGAATGGCTGTTATGACGGTTCTCTTCAAGGCCGCTCTGGTTCCATGTGGAAACATTGGTCCAAGGTTTCTGAATGGGACCTTCACCGAAGGTCCATCCAACCGGGATGACGTAGCACCCGGAGGACTGACACACACTGATGACTGTCTACATGGTTGTCTGGTGAAGTTCGAAGTAGGTAAAGTAGATCTCATAGGCCTAATTAACATAGAATTTAAAGTTGTCCTATTAAAGGCAATCATCGGGGCCACATGGTAGACCAAAGTGGTAAAGTTCGTCGAAAATTGAGGCTCTTGGCTTAGCCTCTTGCCATTTTCGAAATTGAGGTTCTTGGCTTAGCCTCTTGCCATTGCTGAAAGTTTTGAGGTTCTTGGCTTAGCCTCTTGCCATGCAGGTACGTTTTCACGGGATGGGGGGGGGGCGTCTTCGTTGGCCAGAGACCCCCCCCATCCCCTCTGGGCTCCCTGCGTGAAAAAGGAAATTTGAAAACCAATTCACCGTGTTTCTAGGTGTTTTCTCACACACATATGTGTATACATTCCAGTACATTCCATCATGCCTATTTATTTCTGTCTCTATGTAAAAAGGTGTGTATACGCTAAAGCTATGCACATTCTATCCAAACCCTGGCCACTTTGGGCGCATGCAAGTGTTTCAAAAAGACATGTGGAAAGATTCATTACACTAATGGTAGGGTTCCCTTCCTGATAGAAGAGCAAGCGTGTGAGAAACATGATGGTCAATGGCTCAAATGATTCAATAAATTTAGCCTACGAAACACACTGGAACTTGAAAATCGTAATGAGAGATGATAACCAACAGAATTTGCAGGGAGGTTTTTGCAACTTGCAGCCCATGTTGTCTTGTAGCCCAATTGGTGGGGTTCGTGAGGCTACTTAAACTTAAACCACTCATCCCCCGAAGATAAACATGGAAACTTGAAAATCATGACTCCAAAACAGAAAAGTCCTGTTTGCGGTACATGGCTCCGGCTGATCTGTTACTTGCCGCTGGCACTTCTATGATACTTGGTTTATGAAATCGCCCCTTCCTGAACCACCCAATGTGGGAATCGCAACCACTATCTACCGGCTCGACCCTCCAAACCATCGTTGTCGTCCTCGTCGCGACCGTGGAGGACGTGTGCCGCCTCTGAAGACACCTTCAGCTGCTTCACACTGCCCAGCACAACAAAGGCAGGGCCTGGGACGACAATGGTACTGTAACAGCCCATCCAAATTTCAATAGGTTGAGGGGTTCTGAGATTTATCAGAGAAGTAAAATGATTCAACTTCTCTGGGAGGATGGGAACCCCAAGCTTGGGAGGGAACAAGCAAAACTGAACAGAGTGAGTTGAGTTGTGATCAGCAAATGAGTTGTTTCGGGATGGCTATTTTCATACTCAATAGCCCGAGCAAATGATTAAGTTCTTGGAGGTTGAGCATTAGTCACTAGCCAGAGAAACTTACAAAGTGTTTTCCTGCGTTAAACTCACATGGCGATAAACCATGTCACTGTGGATCGCAGATTTGGGGAGATAGACCTTGTGAAGTCTCTTACCCGCTCTGCAAGCATAAAAATTTCCAGCAATTGAAATTAGTGACCCCCAATTTAGCTGATCTTCAGCCCAAAGTGACACCCTTTATCCAACCCAAAGGCTCGTGCAAAGTGGAAGTTTCACCCAACCACAAACGAAGCGGCCTTTGTTTTGGTTCAACAATCCCACTTTTTTCCTTGATTTCGGTGGTGATCATAGCCGTGGTGGTTGTGATTCTCCCAGAGTTGTATCACATCATATCATATCATATTACACTTAAAAACTTGCACATCACTTCAGTAGCTAACCTGGGGATCATCTTTTGGTGCTGTGTTGGGTCGATCTTGCGCCATTGACCCAGTCCCAAAAGTCCAGTACTGAGAAGAGCATCGCATCTGCGTTTGGGTCTCCCAGCGACTGGGGAACAATGAGGAATCGTCAATGTCTCAATATATATCCAGGAAGGTGGATGTTCAAGATGGTAAACAAATACATGAGGAAACCTGCTGGAGGCTACAGCAAAATCTGACTGGTGCATGCTGCGATAAGCAATCTTTTAGTTTTGGGGATGACTCACTATGTTTCATTGACTCAAACGTGAAAGAAAATGAGGACTATCTGGGTGAAGAGGGAATTTCGACGTCATGCGATATCACTTGAAAGTCAGTTTAGGAAGGTGTTTTTTGCACCCCAAATGCAGTGATCATTCAGGTGAAGTGAAATAATCATGATAAGCTTCACCCAGACATAATGAAGCACTGCAACCTTTTAACATCCATTCCTGTTGCTGTTTTGCGGAGCAAGTTTCTCAAAGGTGATCCTGAAATTCAAGAAAATCCTCCAGGTCTCGTTTCTTTGGTTGGTGTTTTGAAGCCATTGGAGGTACATAACTTCGGAAAATCTAACACAGGATGGGGAAATGAATCTGATACTGGGGTGCTAGGCCTTTCAACTCACATCGCGACTCGTGACAGAAAGCTTGCAGAGTGCGGGATTTGCATGAATCAGTGACCAGTGATGGTGAAAACCTGAAATGGAAATCGGATTTTAGTAAGGGAAACCACCCCAAAAGGACCCCATCCGTATTTTCATAGAAATTTCTCATCGCACTTCAAACGCCAAGGCCTCGGTCTTTATCCAGCTCTCGCTTACCTACGGTTGGGGGCGCTCAAGGGAGGAAAATCAGAAACGAACTTGGTAAGGAAACGGTTGGAGGATTTGTGGTTTGTCAGCTTTTGAGGGATGTTGTAGTGTTTTTTTTCCGTTTGGAAACTGGATCTATATCAATATCATGGTTTCCGAAGGTTTCAGATAATTTATTTTGACCACGATTTTTTGTCAGTTGGATTGAAATTCTCACCTGTACAGAGTCCTTGAGCCAATGGCAGCATTGACAAGACATCCAAAAAAGGTGATGAGGGAAGTATTCTGATTTGCAGGAGCCTTCAGTTTGGTGAATCACTCTGAATCATTCTGCATACATGTGTGGTCTTTTATAATTCAACCAGAAGTCTTCCACCAAAGTGGTGCAAACATCAGGTTGTTGATTCAACCAAAGTGGTTTGTGTATATATATTTGTAATTCAATCTTGATTGGTTGATTGGTGGAAGATGAGATAGGCTATGGATGCGGCTTGATCAGTGGATCAGACTCATCCAGGATGGTTGAAAGATTTTGTTCCATGAGAAATGGCTCGATTCAAGTTTGGGAGTATGTAACCCGGTTACCCGACGGTTATCCCCTCTCGAAGAGTGGGGGTGGCTCTATCATGACCTTACTTCAAATTTTGAGCCACTTCCAAGCCAATTGGGTGAATGCACCAGGTTAAAAAAAACCCTCTGATCTTAGCCACCAGCCATCCACAGGGCGATTCGCTACGTGTGGGCAATGGGAAACCTGGAGCTTTGGCCCATCGCAGGGCGCAGGCCTTCTTTAGGTGCGGGCATGGGTGATGGGAAATGGATGGGGATCATTTTGGATGGGGGAGAAAACCAAGAGGGCAACTAAGACTAAGAGCTTCAGAACCCTGCTGACTTTGGGACACTGATGAAGGGCTTTGAGAGAAAGGGAAGTTATTGAGAAATGTTGAGAAGGGGTACTCAGAATGACTATGAATGCAGTGATTCCTTGATGATGGTTTCTGTTAACCTCTCAAGTTTTTGTGGGTGGAAATTTCAGTTGTTCTCCATCGCACCTCAAGTCTTCGTAGATGGAGGGGACCCGCACCCCAACAACTGATTTGGCTGCATCATTAAGAGCTTCCATTGGAGAAATGTACTGTGATATATTTGTACTGTTACTAATACATACTAATACTGCAATACTCCACATCATTTTCAGCTATTACGATATGAGTTCGCATGGTATGCGTGCTGGTGGATTCCGGACGCGCAAGCTGGCTAGTTTGGCTAGTTATGTGTCCAGTCTCACCGTGAGCACCAGGTCCCCGAGCCAATCGCATGTTGACCGTTGGGGGGCCCGATTGGGATCCAGGCTGTGATTCTAGGAGCTTGGAGACAGCTGGAGCCGATGTGGATGAAAGTTTGATGAAAGTGATGTGGGGGTTGTGGATGAACATCAATTAACCCCAAAAAGACAGGATCAACTTCGGATTTCTAGGACTAGACGAATTTTGTGGTCCAGCACAAACCCAGCATCCATGCTTTGTGCCCTTGACTTCTCACATTGAAGGGAAATCAGTCAGAATCGCTCCATTCAGACTGAAGGTCTCAGAAAGTTGATTCATCTTTTGGCGGCTTAGACTTTCATCACTTTGCAGGCATTTACCTGAAACTTCATTTTTTTTCACCCCTTTAAACAAGACTTCACAGCTGGTATCTTTAGAAGATCAACCGAAAACACACACCCAATGGTTTCATCCGAGTTAGCTCATTTGATGTCCAACTTAAACAGAAGCACGAATGAATCCAAGAAATCTTACAGTTTCCAGGTGTATAGGAGCGATCTCGAATTTCTTCAAAAAGTACAGACATGGGTAAGTTCTGGTCATAAGACGTGTATATGCAAGAAACCCTGGCGCGTGGATGTTTCAACTGAAGTGCCAGTATGCAAGAATCCTAAAGACACCGGGGAATGACCATAGGAGAGTGGTATGTCAACATGAACGAGAAGGAGGGACCCGCGGCGATTTATACCACTGTCGCTTCCTCAGAGTATTGCAAGATTGGAAGAATCTGATGCCGCTGATGCTTTGAATTTTTGTTGCCTCGTTTTCCTCACAACTGTTGCCACTTCTTCCCTTCTCAACTTTCCCAGTCGGTTGGGTTTTTCGGTTTTTCAACGACCCCAGAACTATCGGCCGCGCTTCTACAATGGCACCTTGGACACCTACGGGCAAGCCTTGGCTGAGGTGTTGATGGGTTGGTTCAACAAAAAACGGGTGGTCAACAGTTGAGATTTTTCATGAAGATTGATCCCAACTGCCACGTTTTCCTTTTTGGGGGTTGGGGGCTGAAGGTGAGTCTTTTTGGCGTATTCAGGTCGTGTTTTTCTTTTTTGGAAGGTGGTGAATTTGAAATTCCTGTCTCTGTTAGTTTGCCGGAGGGTACAGGTGGTGCTTTCATTCACATTTTGAAAATATTTTTAACTGCTTACATGCGGTTCATGCTTGCAGTAAAGGGCTAGGGAATCCCTAGTCAATATAGCGAACCATACCAAGTAGGAACATGCATAAAGGTGTTTGACTTTATTTTCCAGCGTGAACTCAGTCGGCAAGTACTTTGTCAGAATATGCAAGATGACTTCCTTTATCAAGAAGTGTCAATTCAATAATCAAGAGGTTTGTCCCCCACGACAATGGACCCAATTTTATTCGTCCAAGTGCTTCGATTTGCCGAAGCCTTCCCTTTTGCAGATGTCTGCATTGCTGGATGGCGAGAGAGAAACGCAGCCTCGCGAAAGGACCAACAAGTAGGTGCAGCTGCCTGCTGTACGATTGGCTACGAGAACTCATCAACCAGAGTGATAGATCAGTGGATTCATCAACTTTAAAAGAAAATCAACTCTGTGGCCATTGAGTCCCGGGTGATAAATTGGACTCCCTTTAATTTGGAGTGGTCACATCATTTTTGGAAATTGGTGTGTTCGAAGTTTGTGTGTGATTCGGCGTGTGAAAAACGTGTGGTCTGAAACAAGAACAGTTTACTTGGACATGAGGTGTGCGGATCCAAGGTCTTTTGGGAAAAATTGAGGGGGGTTCTTGCCACCTGCCCACATGTGCAGGCAGTGAAGGCCTGAATCTTTCAAGTGCGTCATGAAATTGCTGCTGAAAATGATGTCAAATTTCAACGGAGTCAAAGGATGGGAAGATGAATTTCACTGCGAAATCAAAGGATGTCACCCAGAGTACGCATAGGGTGAAATGCATGGCCCCAAGTGATAGGTGGTTATCTCATATCCAAAAACATCCTGGCTGAGAATGGATTGGCCAAGCATGTTTGGTTACTGCCCGAAACCACTCTCTCGAATGTTCTTGTGCCAAATGGTTATTGGTGGGTCAGGAATCACTGCTTTTCATGCAATTTCATTCGATGAAGCAGTCTCAGATGCGCATTTTTGACATCACTTCAACCGCACAGTTTACCGTGTTTTCACCCCGGTTCTGTTTCCCGCAAATGCGGGCAGATAGGACAAATCTAGCGCATATTGAAAATGATGCTCCGCAGGAGTCTGTGATGTAGATACTTTAAATTTGTAGATCCGAAACGATCACATTGATGTTCTCAGACGGAATTCATGGATACTTCAAAATTCCATGATCATGTTTGATCAAGTGTGCCCTGGTGGCTCATGGAACCTATATACATGCTGAGTTTTCTATCCAAGAGAGTCTAAAGTTCAACCATTCAGCAAGTAATATAACTAAACACTTGGACTAAATCGTAGATGATAATTCAAAACGAGTTCACGATCTGGGATTTCTAAGATCTGTTTATCTTGTATCCAGAATGAGGTCAATGTGTACACGAATTTATATTAGTGATGCCAAAATTTCGAAGGTCATTTTACATATGATATTGTTATTTTATCGGACTTGGCACATGGCTGACATGGCTGGTTGGTGTATCCAGCAGATTTGAAACTTACAGGGATGGGATGGGATAGATATGTTGAGAGTCTTGACCTCAAAAGGCTAGTTGGCTGATGTGCATATCATTGATCCATCGCAACTTTCTCCCATTCTTACTATGATTTTGCTCCCAGATGTGAGCCTTATATAGTCAGCCTGTATGAACGAACAGTCATCATTATCACTAATAGATATTCTCCGGTCAACTCGACAAGCGCTTTGGCAAAGTTATTGAACGGCATTTGATTGAAACAATCCCTCGGTGTGGCTCAAAGATTGCTTTGGAGCGGGGTTAGCAGTGAAGCATGCTTCGAGGTGAGTGCTTTTGCAGCCTCGTTGAGTGAAGTGATGGACCTTATTAAGCATTGAATCTTCCTTAAAGAGCTTAGATGTGATTAGAATGCGCCCAGATTCATGAAGGTTGTTTTATTTCTTGGGGGGGAAGGGAAAAGGGGTTTGCAGACTAAAACAATATTCAGACGTCGAGGGAAATCTTTTAAAAGAGTTGATGAAGTCTAGAGATGTGATGATAGTAGCGTTGATACCACAAAAAAGAGTTGATAACAAACAGACTCTTCGTTTTTGAAACATGTCTTTTTAGAAAATATCTCTGATCATTTATTTCTCTAACCATGTGTTTATTCATGGATATTCCAGAAGCTAGGATGATGTCTTCCCTACCACTGAATTGTGAGCTTTTTTGGAAAGCCTCAAATCCGAATTGCGCCTCACAAGGCGGTTGAAGCATTAACGGCGAATGATCAAAGCTTCCAGAAATTCTCCCTCCAAGTCGACAGCTTTTTTGAATGGGAATCCCGAACAGGTCACATGAAGCACTTTTGTTTGAACCTTCTCTTTTTTCGTGCCAGTAATTTGTGCCTCCTTTGGAGGACAAATGGTCTTTGCTTCACGACTCGTTTGGGGGGCCAAGCTAGGACTTTTCATGGTGGCAGGGTCGCCGCCTTGTTGGACGGAACAAAAACGCTGTCCCCAAACGGTTTGCATTTGTTGCAACGTGTTTTTTTTCAAAATCGAATGACACTTACACATTTTTTTGGGTGATTGAATCCCGTATGTGTTTGATATGGGGGTACAGGACTGTTTTTTTTCGCGCATCTTCTCTGGGAAACAACACCTAGTCTAGCGGTGGATCTTTGGATCTCCCTCTGGTGAAGGTAGATGTCTAATTCCGGTGCAAGTACTAGATTGTGACTAGACTGACAACCTGTGGTATACATTACCTCTGGGTGATTTATGTAGGATCTGCCACCCAGTGCCAACAATCCCATGACGCCTGAAGAGTCCAACACTACGAGAATTGTTTTTTTGGCATATTGGGATTTACTTGAGGATGATGAAATATCATATTATATAGCTCAATCCAACTCAACACAATCTCAACGCACCAGTTGGCCATGGCACACCAAAGAACAGGAAGATCTTAGTCTCCAACACCCTGAAACAATCACTTGCCAGTCCACAAAACATGTTCTCACATCCGGTCTCCAATCACACTTTCATTTCAACGGAGCCCCTGTCGTTGAAACGGCAATGTTTTGAAGGCACTGATAGTTGAATCATGGATCACATGATGATGTGATATCCCATCCCACAGTTGTGAATGGAAAGTGTATGTTTTTAAATACATATATATATATATACATTATATTTGTATATAGATACATCTAGATACAAACATATCTATCTATATTCAGATACATGATATTTCATTACATTACATTGCAGTGAATCTAGTGTTTTTTTTGGTTATGTAGATCTGATATCCCGAGGTTCTGGCAGCGCCTTTGAGCCCATTCAGGTGACCTTGAGATTGTTCGTCCTGGAAAAAATGGATCAAAAAGGTAATTGTTTGCTCCAAACCAAGGTGCAGGGTGTAATTATGTGAGATTTTCTTCTAGGATTTTGCGAATGTTTTGCCACTTTTTTTCTGGAGCTTCATGCGATGTGGGCACGTTTTTTTTTTTTGCAGGGCGTCATTATACGTGTCGAAGTGTTGAAGGTTTGGTTTGGGATTTTCTTGGATCCTTTCAATAATCATTTGAAGGTTGAATCAGGATCGGTGGTTTTGGAGTGATACAGGAACTGAAGTACAGGTGGGTTGCTACCACCGATTCTGTTGTTTCCGGGTATCAAGAAAAATCTGCCCTCCATTCGAAATGGGATGACTCGCGGTGAAAAATATGTAAACATTCCTTCTGAGAAGTATATTTATGTACATATATATGTGTGTATACA
>DF242840.1:29083-49061 GCA_000507305.1 Breviolum minutum Mf 1.05b.01 | reverse complement strand
GATATTTAATACTAGATTTTCATTATTTATAATATCAATATTTTTTATATATTATATATTATTTAATTTTAAATATATTTATAATATAATAAAATATAATTCATTATATATATATTATTAAAAAATTATTTCAATATTATAAAAGATATAATTAATTTTATATCATATATAAATTTTAATATCTATTTTATTTAAATTATATATATCAATTATATTTATATTTATATATATCCAATAAATAATCTTAAATATCAACAAAAAAATATTTAAAATTCCTAAAATCTGATATATTAATAACATATCATATTTAAGATATTATTGATATTATATTAATACAATAATTTCTAGATAAATATAATTTCAAATCATTTTGGTTTGATTTTTTTTACATATGTGCTCGTAAAAGAATAAATACCTTGTGCAGGCTCAAGGAATAGCCGGGAGCCCATCAAACTCTCAGAGGTTCGATTGCTGTGATTTGTTGTTTAACATTATTTGACAAACATCAAAAAAACGTCTTGACTAACCGGATGTCTCTGTCATCAAATTGGACGGCTGCTAACCACAAAGGAATATGTCTTCAATCTGGCCAGGAAGTGAAGGACAGTTAGAGAAGGACTACTATCACAGAGTCTATGATTTTATATGATTTCGAATTACTTCATATCATATATTATTGTCTGCACTTTCAACGGGAAACACATCAATGGACAAACACATGAACTGTTTAAGCTCTTTCATTTACTGTATGGTACGACTCTGCGACCTTGTACCTAGCTTTTGCATCCGAGATACTGCACTTGATGTCAGCACAAAGACTTGGTAGGGCGCGCAAGCTCTTGATGCTGCATGGAGGGGATGGCAAACACCGAGTCAGTGGCTCATCAATGTGAACAAAGGCCCTGGGCGAAACTGCCACAATCCGCGCATGGTTGATATCTCAATGCCCTAAAAGGCTTTTGCCCGGCGCTTCTTCCGCTCAAGCAAATTGCGGCTTGCAATTCCCAAACCGATGCACTCTTAGGTTCTGCTCTGTTGTGCGGCTTTCCATTGCACCTGTAGATGATGTCGGCAGCACAAAGATTATATGAACACTTGGAACGGAACGCAGTCCGTTGACGCTCCATGAACCACATGGAAGACAAACCACCATGTTGGCTCATCAATGAAGACTTCTTAGATTCTGATGCTCCTATCTTCAAAAAGGTCGGAGGAGAAGAAAACATATAAGAAAAAATACATGGAGTGTCACCATGGTTGTCTTTGTTCGTAAAGGGCGCCAAGATTGGAGACAACGGAGACAACCTGCGATGACAAGCGAGAACAGCTACTCTTTCATGATCTTCGATTCTCAGCAATTACAAGGTAAATTCTGGCTTTCCAGAACCCTTCCATCGAACTCCTTTTTCGACAATATGAGTTGGAAAAACAGAGAACGGAAGGATGAAGGCAAATGAAGGCGGCATTCAAATTGAAAAAAAGAAAAAAAAGGAACAAGGGATACAAAACTCGACATATCTCGACTTCAAGCCAACCCCTCTGTTTTGAGCACGCGAGGTGAACACAAGCNTATCTCGACTTCAAGCCAACCCCGCTGTTTTGAGCACGCGAGGTGAACACAAGCAGAAAACCAAGACCAACGAACCGTCGGAAAAAGATGAACATGGGATTGCTGGCTGTCTCGGTCTATCAACGGCCAAAGTCCAAGCAGGAGTTGCAGGTCATCAGTTTCAACTCGAATGCTACTGCTACAGCGGTCGAACAGCCAGCTGCTGAGTTTGGATCTGGAATCGCACAGGAGCGGTGCCTTCGTAGCCCAAATCGGGGCACCAACTGTATGATATAAGGATTCGGATCCGTGAACACAAAAATTCACCTCAGAATAAACGTCACCATCAATGCCACGCTGCTACACGCTATGACGACGTTGGTTGACCAAATTGCAGGGAACTGAAGTTGTGGTATGGCTTCCGTGCATTTGATGGGCCAACTAAGGGGGTGTCTAATAAAGCAGGCCGTGGAGCATTTGCTTGGCATTGGGGCAGCTCTGCTTTGTCAACACCGTCTCAATGCAACATGTTTGAATCTCTTGTTGAACTGTTGAAACACGCCCACATATCGATGTACAGGTCTGCTGCTGCTTCTGTTTCAACCCATGAAAAGCAACTCCAAGTCGAAAAAAAAACTGACAAGAATCTTGCATTCTGCGCACAAATGCCTTGCCTGGCAATGCCTTGCCATAACCTTTTGAAACATTGAAAAACATGCTAGGATGAGCTCGGCTGGGTTGTTTCTTTCTTGTTTTTGTCTGTTTATTGGATCTTTGTATATGGACGGCTGCAACTATTTGGTCCAAGTCCTGGTGGTACTTCGGAAGTCCTTGCCTTCGCTTTTCATGAGTTCAGAGAAGCAATAGCTTCCGAACACGATCCCTTCCCAGCACTCAGAATGCAAGCTTGCTTGCACGGACACTTAGACAATATGATTCAACTTGCTGTTTTCCACCGATTCGCGGCGCTTGGACCTCTGGACAGGACTGTGGCACATAGAAAAACTCACCAAGCGCATTCTGCATTTCTTTAGGGCTCCGCACCCAAATCTTCGGGATGTGCAGGCAAACAAAAGTAATACTTTTTCTCTGAGACGAGTCAGCTGTTTAATCTTTGTGCGTGTGGAAAAGGGGCAAAGCAAGCGGAAGTCCTCGTGGACATGCCTAGAATACCACAGAATACCTCTGCACTCCTGGCAGCTGGTTCAGGCAGCAAAGTATTTGAATGGGGTGTCTTGACAAAATCAACGGGGCACAACGACACATACCAAGGCAAGAGTCTTACTATCCTTCCGACTGGTGACGTGGCGTCTGTCTCTTGATGTGCAATCTCGCAGGCAATTTGAGGGTGTTCTGCCTTTTCCAGATCAAAAAACTTTGATAAGTCGCCTGTCTTGCCGACAGGAGGGCTTTACTTGTCGAAGGCAACTACTTGGCGAGCAAAGAACTAATTCCTTCCATTCACAGACCAGCGGCAAACCGCTGAAACACCGTTCAATCTTACCGCACCTTAGCGAGATGTCTTGACAAGTCATGACAAGTCTGGGTGCAATGGCTGGATTGGCAGTCAAAGGCTGCGCAAGGCTGCGCGGCAGAAGTCCATTCGGCTGGCTCCGGCTTTACTCGTCGAAAGCAGATACTTGGCGAGTAAAGAACTAATTCCTTCCATTCAGACACCAGCGGCAAACCGCTTCATTCGATATCATTCGATTACACCCTTCGTGACATTTCAGAACTGAAGCAGATGTCCGTTCGGCTGGCTCCGGCCACCGCTTGGGATTCCCCTTGGCCAGAGCTGCCGGCACGATTGCCTACCTCCTTCGTGATGATGACGCATGGCAGCACTTTCTGAGAAAACCAAATTGGCGTGCTGGCTTGCAAGACAGGTACAAGTACTTGTTGGAGCAAGTTTGCTTTGGTGTTCTGGACTGCTGTCACGTTGGAACTCCAAAACAGGCCTGCATCTTGAGTGATTGAGCAGTGACTATGTGGACCCTCTATGCAGGGCTGATGTCAAGCCTGCCATCAAATGTCTGCTGGAGCCAGCAGGCAGTTGGGTTGGTCGGCCAAGGTGTGCCCTGAACGGCATCTATTTCATCGTCTTGTTGTCAGCTCCTCCGCTGCCTTCACTAGTGACCTCCCCCTACCCTTCTCAACACATGGCAGCACTTTCTGAGAAAACCAAGTCGGCGCTACGCTCGCCTCGTTTTCTGGTCTGCTGTCACCTTGGAACTCCAAAATATGCCTGCACCTTGAGCGATTGAGCAGTGTCTACATGGACACTCTATGCCAGGCTGACGTCAAGCCTGCCGTCAAACATCTGCTGGAGCAAGCAGGCAGTTGGAGTTTCTCAAAAGACGAGCTAGCAAGAGTATGCTGCTTCTTTGAGTCTCGATTTGTGCATGCCTCAAGCCTGAAGAAAGGCCTTGCTGTCTGATTGCCAACTGCAGAATTGCATTTGGATCCCCATCCAAACCCAACCAAACTCTCAGCTGCATGTATTGCTGGCATCGGACCACTGTCAAGTCCCAGTATGCTCGTTGTCTTGCAGGTGGTGTTTACGTCCCACGTGCCAAACTATTTAAAGCCGATTCTCCTCTACTTGTCTGATCAGGACCCAGGACGCCCTTCTCCGTGATCTCACTCGTGACTACCCCGTATGCAAAGACTTTCTCCACCGTCTTGCCATCAACGACGAATCTCAGCAAGGTGGCCATGCAGGGTTTACCATTTTGGTTTTTCCCAACGCGAAGATACCTTGAACACAAAGAGAGCAGCGAAGTGACCATTTGGAGGCGAAAAGAGAGGAGACCAGAGCCCGTTGAAATTGAGCACCTAAGGATTGTATATCTCAATCTGGCATTCCACCTGCTGAACGGCGTTGACTCTTGGTTGGAGCAACTTAATGTGATGGCAACCCTCCGAGTGTCCAGAAGATCTGGCCGCAGCGAACTGAAAAGCTGCGTTCATCTCACTGATCGGATTGCAGATTTTGTGACTTGGATGGTCGCAAAGTGCTGAATCAACTGACACTTGACTGTGGCAAAATGCGCCGTGCCAAGTGGCCAATCCCCTCGTCTCTGTTGCAACAACAGAGCTGTCAGAATCATACAATATGTGTTGCTGGCTGTTTCAATTGCACCAAAGGGAAACCTTCTATTGTCGCAGTGACACTGCATTCGCATATGACAGTCTCACCGGCAACCTGTCATCCAGTCAATGTAGGGCAAACATGCGGGTTGCTGACTGCGCCACCGTCTGAGTTTGCAAATGTTTGCAGCTGATTTATCTGAGTGCACTTCACTTAACCCTTGTCGACATCTACACTGCACAATAAACTGGTTCAATCAAACGAGTCTGTCTTGGCGCTATGACGATCTACCAGGGGCTTGAATTTTGTGGACGCTATGATTTGCAAGAGAGCATGATAAATGATGGGATCTGGGTCCTTTTGAGGACAAACAGGNGTTCGAGACGACCAAGTGTTCGAAACAACGTATCGAACAAGCAAGCATACGCACTCTTTTCCAAAATGCGTTCACAAGTTGGGTTCACCGCGCTTCGTTCTTGAAGCTGTGTCTTGATCAACGGCTATTGCCGGTCATGTTGTGAGTCCAGCTCAGGGAGCTGCTCTTTCTTCAAAATGTTTTCTGTCTTTCCAATTCATGAAATGTTCGTGGTTGGCGCGGTAAGAACGCATAAGGAAATGACAAAATGCACATGATTTATATGAAGTGCATACATGTACATAGTGCACGCATGTTGTATGTGAGGTGAGGGTGGGTGGGGAAGAAAAACTTTGAGCCTTATGTTCTACCAAAATGGCAACATGTTAATCTCGTTATGTCAATATCTCAAAGTGAATGAACAACGTTCATGAATAAAGCTCAACTCCGTTCCATTGTTACTCCGCACAATTTTGTGCTACCCAACAATCCACTTCGGTTCGAGACGACCAAGTGTTCGAAACAACGTATCGAACAAGCAAGCATACGCACTCTTTTTCCAAAATGCGTTCACAAGTTGGGTTCACCGCGCTTCGTTCTTGAAGCTGTGTCTTGATCAACGGCTATTGCCGGTCATGTTGTGAGTCCAGCTCAGGGAGCTGCTCTTTCTTCAAAATGTTTTCTGTCTTTCCAATTCATGAAATGTTCGTGGTTGGACAGTCCCGTCGAAGGTCCAACCCGTCGTCGAGGACCGGAGGAGCAAGAACCATGTTCAAAGCATGTCATGGAAAGCTTGTAGTCCGGATAAATTGGAGAATCCGGTGGTATGAGCAAACAATGCATCGCCTATGATCTTGAATGTTCTTTGTAGAATTTCTTTGTGTGGTGTCCTCAAAATCTTCCATCCATGTTGATGTGCTATGTCAAAGTCACCCCTGCTAAACGGATCTGCTATGTTTGCTTTGCTAGGTACTCTGTCGAGTATCTGGTGTAGTTGATATCTGTTGTGCCATGTCCAATGAGCTCCAATGATGTTGTTGAGTGGTTGATGTTTGCCTGTTCCTTTGATGATGGCATGTTTTGATGCTTCATTGTCGCACAGTTGGATATAAGGTTGTGTCAGGACTGGGTGAAATAAAACTGGTGCGATGACGGCTGTCCAAGCTTCGAGGAAGTAAATGAAAGCACGGGAGGATGTGAACTGGTGAAGCAAGTTTGGCGGGACATGGCCACTGGTAACAATTGGCGGTTTGCCTGGAGAGAATACGACTATCCCCCATCCATTGGGTAGATCTTTGTGAGCATGTTGTAGGTCTTCCTCTGTTAGGTCGCAACAACGTTTGTGTACTCCATCAATCTGGTAGTAGGCATCGGTATAGATGATGGTTGGTTGGAAGGTGTCTGGTACAAGTGGAGCAACGCGTGACTGTGCGTGTTGTAGAATGTTGATCATAGCTAGTATCCCTTGTTTGGTAGGTTTGTCTAAGTGAGTGTGATTGGAAAAGGCGTGGTCATACAATGCTCGGTTTGCTGCTCTGCCGACTTTGCCAAATAGTTGTGTTGCCGTGAAGGCGCACTTGCCAGCAAGTTTCTGTGCGAGTGATGGCTGTAGTGAGTTGGTATCGATGGCTTGTTGTAGAGTTGTTGTGATCTGCTGGATTCGTTGTTGGCAAGGTTTGATCGTGATGTGTGTCGGGTCTGTGTGGATATACACTCCCTGTATCTTATGTTCATGCTGTGGAGGTTGTTCTTTGCTTGTCTTCATGTGGAAGCCGAGTGTACTGTTGAGATGTCCGAAGGCCTGGAAGCCGCTCATGGCATGTGTAGCTGGTTGTATGCTACAAAGTGTACCACCGGTGTTGCTGTTAGCACTCTTGACAGGGATGTAAGGACATCGCCGAACCTGTTGTACGACCAAACGCTCGCCGCACTGCCAAAGAGGAGCACGTGATGTAACCACAGGGTAGGTCCTTCAGGTGTGAGAAGAAGAACATATGCCAGGCTTGGGTCGTCCAGTGGTAGTTGGCGGTAGGCTCCGTCATGGTCATCTCCCCACACCTGTTGTGGTGTTTGATCTGTGGCTGCTGTATGTTGTGCTAGCCAAAGGTAATGATCAGGGGTATGATGGTATGGTTGGTCGGTCATGTTGCAGGATCGGTTATGGCCGCTACGCCGCCAGTCTTCACCCCTTGTGATTTTGGCTTTGCCATCAGAGCCGGTCTGTTCGATGCTGAAGGCCAGGGCGATAATGGGGTCAGAGTGTGGGAGTGGTTTGAGGTTGGATGTGTGTTTGTGGCGTTGTAGTGGGACTGATCGACGTGTCCACCACTTGGGTGCCCTGAAGGGTCCATCCATTCGACCCATCTGTACTTCTTTGGCAATTTCGTCTGCCATCAACTGCCAATGTGTGTCGATACGACCCTGCTGTAGTTTCTTCAAGATCTATTGTCGATTGTAAGTGTGTAGCTCTGCTCTGGATTGTGTCTCTGTGTATTTGTTGTCAGTGCGTACTTTCCAGTTGAGTCCTGGTTGTAGCTGTCCAATGAGTGAGAATCCGGTGGTCAATTCCTGTGACAGTATGTCTGCATGAGGGTATTGTATGATGGTGAGTAGATGGTGTAGTACTGGGATCTGTGTAATCATGTGTGGCTGTCGATATGCTAACTTGCAGTGATCTGGTAATGTCGTGAACCAGTGCTGTGTGACATCTTCCCACTCTGTGGTCATTGTCTGTATCTCGCGAATGATGTCTTGTCTGACTTGTTGGATGTTTGGAATTTGTCGTTGTTGCTGTATCGCCCAGTGTAGGGTCGGATCAATCGGCTTGGGTTGGTGTCCTCGCTCGTAGTGTGTACGGGTCCAGTGTAGGTGTTGTGTCCAATCGAACTGTGGCATGTTGTGTTGTGGGGTGGAATGATCGGCTGGCCCCCAAGGTGTTGCTGTTGCTTTCCAAATGGCTGCCATCTTCTCGATGTTGGAATACTGGACTGATACTGGTATGGCCTGTGTGTTGGTGGACAAAAGCATGAGGAACAATAGCCATATTGCTGTCGGGACGTGCCAGGTGTTGCCAAGCATGCAGTTCCTGGTTCGGTCGTCTGCTGGAGGTGTGTTGGTATAATTGTCTGGGAAGCCCATCATTCTTTCACGTTGCAGCGGTGTCACTGTTTGCCAATGGCCATCTTTGTATCTGGTGAGATATTCTGGGCGGTATTGCCATGGTGGAAATTGTTTGTTGTTATCCTCCCAACGTTGCCAAGTGTCGTTGTCCACATGTGATGAGCGTGGCGGTGGTCTGCCATCGTCTGAGCTGGCCTGAGTAGTTAGGCAGTGGAACAATTGGTTATGTTGGAGGACTGTTGGGGTTTCCCAATCTCTGACCTGAACATCCGGTTGGAGTTGGGCGGCAATGGGGTTGGTCAAGTGCCACATAGTTTGATGGAATGTCTGTGTGATCTGCCATGGTGTGTTGGAGTGTAGCTGTTGGGTTGCACTGTCCCAATCGATGTCGAACCACCAAAGTCTTGGTCTGGAGATGATGCCGCCATCCTTGACGTCAATCACCATGGGTGTGGTTCCGAGCCTGGATGTGATGTCCTGGAACTGGTCACTGACTGCTTCGTGTCGTGTGGTACCACGTTCTCGAGGAGAGACAGTATCAGGTATAGGTGGCTCCAGTCCTCCTTAATGCCGAGTATGATTTCGGTGTGTGTGGATAACAGGTTCCTCTGTTCGCCTTGCATACCTGGTGGTAGGTTCCGGAGCCTGGAGAAGTCGACACAGGGTGGACCGGATGTGATCAAGATGATCAGATCATCTGTGCCTTGGGCAGCGTGCCGAATGAGCTCGTTGAGCTGGGGTCTGGTCAGGAGGTAGACATCTCCGTGTTGTATGGACTGGAAGTGGTGTTGCAAGAGTGCCTGACACTGTGGGTTCGTTTCCCAGCTAAGGGTGAAAACAATGTTGGCTCCTAAGTACTGTAGAGCGACGGATGCTGCCCCAATACCGTCGAAGAAGCTGAGGTGAAGTATAGGTCGCTGGCAAATGTGTTTCCTGAGCAGCTGTTGGATGCGTGGCATCTCGGGGGGTCGCTGCGGTCCCCACTCCGAGCTGTCCCTATTGCCACTGTTGTTTGGACTTCCCCTTCTTGCCCCCTTTGCCTTTCTGCTTCCCTTTCGGGTTCTGGTGATCCTGTGCGCTGGGTGGTGGTGTCCACTGTGGGTTGGATGGTTGGGCCTGTTGGTGCCATTGGACTGGTGGTGGTGGTGGGTTCCACTGTGTCTGTTGTTGCCATTGCTGTATACCTGTTGTGTCTGAGGGTTGTTCTGTATTGGTTGGTACTGGTATGGTGGAGGATTGTGGTATGGCTGGTGTTGGTATCGCCGGTTGAAGCGGCTTGGACGCCAGTATCGTTTCCCCTTTCCTTTGCCTTTTCCACCTTTGTATGGACTGGACTCTCTGCGTGGTTTCTTGGGGGATGGTTGTGTGAGGATGTCTGTCAGTTGGACGGTGTCTTGGATCACGTCTTGGCTGGCTTGTTTGAAAGTGACTCCTCCTCGCATCTGCATGGCGATCTGCCAGGAGAATGTGTTCCAAGCTGCCTTAATTTGTTGGAGGCGGTCGTTGTGTCTTCTGGTAAGGGTCTCAAATCGTTGGATAAAATTGTTGATGTCGACTTCATCTCCCAAGCGAATGAGTGTCCATGCCCATTTGATGGCCTCTAGGCCTAAAATCATGAGTACGGTGTGTGGGTCCCACTCTTGTTTGTTCTTCTCAACGAGTGTCTTGGTGTCTGCGTCGATGGTAAGGACTGTCTCATTCGTTTTGTCTGTGACTCTGTTATTGACACTACCTGTAGCTGTGAAGTGTCGGTGTTGGAGGAGTTCTCCCAGCTTCACTCCTGTATAGCATTTGGATTTAACATGTTCATGCCACATCCTGGCAATGATCTTCTCAGCTCCCAGGAGGAGTTTTTCTGGGAATGTTCTTCGCTGTCCGTTGATAGTGACTTTGTTGTATGCTTCGACTAGGTCTGCGTAGATCCCTGGTGGCAGGGCCTTGGGTGTTTTGTCCTCAGAGCCCTTCAACGTGATGACACTGGGGACTGTTGGGCCTGTCGGTGGAGGTCCAGCTGGCATAGTGGAGCCGAGTTTCTTGGTAATGGACTTGTGTGTGGCGATGAGAGATGCTTTCATCACATCGAGTTGGTCTCCGTCAATGGGACCGATCTTGTTGTCTCCGAATGTGATTTCTGCTTTGAATTTGTCGCACCACCCCGCGAATTCTACTGTGTCTGGTTTGAACTCTACGAAGGCGATGTCTGATATCAAACCTATGTGTGTGAGGTAACCGACGATCGCGTGATCGGGTCGTATACCTGCCTCTTGTAGATGCTTCAAGAGATCTGTGCTCATGGATGGTTGCGCTCTCATCATGTCTACCTGCGGGTTTGTCTTGGAAAACGGCTAACGTCAAATGTGAAATGGTATGAGTATGAGATTTCAAATGTCTGTGGCATGTGCGATTGTCTCATTGGTCCATCATGAGCTTACCCACTTCGCACAAAGTGGTTTGTACCCAGCGGGCATTGTCAATGCATGTTTCCGGAACTGCTGGTACGTGGCAAACCTTGGTCATTGGGTTGCAAATCCAGTACTGGTGTTGGAGGGCTTGGACCTCTCGTTGGACTAGGTTCCGGAGATGTTGGCTGGTCATCTCGTTGGGTGCTGGTGCTCGGGGATTGGCTACGTGTTGAAGCTGCAATGGGGCTTCTTGGATGTAGCGTTTGATGGCATCTGAGCCCCATCGGCCAATGAGTTGGACCGCCTCTAGTGAGTAGCCCAATCTGGTAAGGAATTGTGCTCCGGACACACGGCATGTGTTGGGAGAATCGCGGTCTGGGATCGCCAGCCGGGCCTGGTCTTTCCATGGTGGTCCCTGTCAACTGGATGGTGTCTCTAAAGACTTGGATCAATTGGTCCTGGGAGATGGTGTGGCCTGATGCGTTGGGTATCAGAGGCATGCCTTGTGGTAGTCTGAACTGGGCCGGAAATCTCCTGAGCATCCTGTCCAGGTGTCTCTTCATCGCATGATGTGGACATATGCGTTGGAAATGTCGGGCTGATTGGCAAATGCAAGAGTGTCCTCGAGCTACGCAAGCACCGGCTGAATCGGTTTTCTGGACTGGTAAGGTCAGGAATGTTGTCTGTTCTGTAGCTGTCGTCTGGTTCCAGACGTGTAATGTTGTTGCTGCTGCCGCTTCGATGCCTCTGAGCAGCCACCAACAACAAATCAGTGTGGCATCGATTTTGGCTGCTGGATCTTCGATCCATGTCTCCTGTCCGGTAGGTAAGTTGTATGGGCAGACAGATTCGACAAAGGAGTTCAATCTCGAAGGAGTCTTTGAACGGTGTAGGTCCCATCCCCCTGACTATGGACCTGGTGGTGTTCTTGATGAGCTGTTGTAGGAAATAGGATGGGTTGGCCTTGGTCAAACTGCGATGTTCTTGGATGGCTCGAGAGAAGTAGTTCTGTGGTGAGCGGTATTGTCCTGCTTTGAAAGAAGCACCTACCTTCAGGATGAGTTCTTCGGTCAGAGGGACTGGTGGTAGGTTCCAGGCGCTCGCCATGATACACCATGTCTTCCATAGTGCTTCTCTGCGCTTCTTGGAGGATTGGGCGTACATGTCATTCTCGAGGTCGATGATCAGCTGGTCCTCATCGTTGGTGATGGTCCTGTCTAGAGCACGTTTCATGCTACCTCGGCCTCGGGCATGGACTACAGGGAGATCAGGTCTACTTGTGACAGTTTCTGGTTCATGTATGACCAAAATGTCGGGGCCGTGAAGGCTCTCCCAAATCCTTCTGGTGGATAGATTGTCAAGATCATGTTCTTGGAACGTAGCCAATCAAGTATGTCCTTGAATCCCATGGCTCTTTCTAAATGGTCTAATGTGAGAAGGGGGGGTGTGTGTATTGTGAACGCGGTGTTCGTGCATGTATCTATGTGACCATGGCAGTGTGTCATGACTGTAATGCTCGTAGTGGATAGCAATGATCGTGGATGTCATGATGAATCACATGAAACTTCGAAGTAGCGCTCACCTGAAATGGTCTCACTCGTGGTGTCACGGCGGCAGTTGTTGCCCAGGGCTCAGTCTTCCATGAATGTTGTGATGTGAGTGTATGGTAACTTCTGTGACTCTAAGTTGGAACAATCGGTCATGAGGATCGGTACTGTGTAAACATGTTGACTGGCCTCTCTCTGTGTTTCGCACTTATGTGCGTTNTTAACAGCGCTGCCAGCCCATGGTCGATACTCGGTGCGGCATCTGGGACAGAGGTATTTGCCCTGCTTGGTTGGTGTGGTCGAGTTGATCCAATGTGATGCTTTGATGACAAAGCTGCACTCGGTGTTCCGACAGATGTAATGTTGGTGGAGGTTCGGGAGCACCACCTCCAGGAAGTCTTGCAGGTGTGCTGTGCTGTCTTTGTGATTGATGTAATCCAATAGGCCATTGTTGTGGCCGGTCACCATGTGGGTGAAATTGATTTTCTCCCACTCTGCGAAGGCTTTCACCAATCGTTGGAGTTGTTGTGGCTCCAAGGTCCAAAGATCTGTGCCTGCTTGTGTGGCAAGGAATTCCTGGTGGTCCAAAAGGGCCAAGCCGGCTTTCCTCTTGGAGAGGTTCGGTTGTGACTCGATGATAGCATCGTGCAGGCTCTTGTATGTGGTGGAGCGGTGTGTCTGGAGTCCCTGTTGGGAGTGTGCTCGCCTGGTCTGCCACACCATGTGGATCAACTTTTGCCAGTCGTGTGGAGAGTACTGTGATGCATCTGTGTCTTCACCTGCCTTGGTGAGTGGTAACTTGATCCACTGTGATGTCTCGGTGTCCCAGCGGTGCAGGATGATGGCATGGTCTGGTGGTATGGCCGAGTTGGGCGGTGTGGCGAGATACCACGTTGGTGGGAGATACCCGCGATCTCCTGAGAGGGCGCGAAGTTCACATTCGGCCATGGTCATGCCAGGTGGGTTCTGGTTCAAGGCTTTCTGTCTCTCTGTGGCCTGTTGGTCTGGTGGGACATATCGTCCCGGGTGTAGCATCTGTCCAACTTCTGTGCAGCAGTTGTAGCAAAACAGTCTGTGTTCGTCAGGATCGTAGGTGTTCATGTTATGTTGCTTCATGGGAAGCAGCATGAACAGCATAAACTGTTGTTCACAGTTGCTGCACGGTTGCATCTTTGGGTTGGGCTGGACCGCGAAATCCATCATGAGGAAGTTCTTCAAAACGCGTTGTTCGTTGCCTTTGGCATGTTTCTTGGTCCATTCATCGATCCGCTGTTCAATCTGGTCCTTTTTCATATACTCCTGGGTGTTGAGGTTATTGGGTCTGACCTCAATGGGTAGGCCGCATTGTTCGTTGAGCCAAGTGCGGAACTTTTGGAGCTGCATGTGTCGTCCAAGAGATTGGAGTTTGTTGATGTAGTCTTCCACCTGTTGGGGAGTCTTGCTCTCCTTCATGTTCTTGATCCCAACGATGAGAGTAGTGGTGGCCTCGTCCAGGACGTCCGCGGTAGAGGAGGAAGCCATCGGTTACTGGACCTGTGTGTGTCGCCTGAAAAGGAGGATTGATCCCAAAAGCACTGGCGGTGCGAGGGATCGACAACAGTATTGACATATGTGTGAATGTATGTGAATTGTATGATGTGATGAGTCGGAGAAATCAACTGAGATCCATGGATCGGTCGTGTCTTCATCCAACATGTCATGTGGAGATGCTTGGTGGATTTCGCAGGGCACTGCCTGGTTCCATAACCCAATTTGTGAAATCGAGTGAAGAGCATGCATCGTCAAACATGACAAGGTTGGGATTCCGAATAGAATCTCGCAGGACACTGCCTGTTTTCGCAACGACCTGATCTGGTCGGAAGAGGGATCAATGATCCCAGTGTCTGTTTGTTCACTGTGATCTGGAAACTGAGTGTTCTCTGTTCCGTACAGCCTGGTTCGCACAAAGTGGGTCACAGGCTGCATAGGATAGCGGCTCTTGCGAGCAAAATGTGAACACTGATATTGTTATGGTGTATGGGTAAATAAAAAGGTATACGTTGAACAGGTGAATGGTCGTGTCTGAGACTTACGTGAATTGGTGTGAACTCACATATGGTACCATGGTGAAACGAGGAAGATGGCCCGGCTCTCATACCTCGACCTCGTCGTCATTGAAGGGCTGTGTAGAGCTCGGTGATCGCGGTCTCGAAGAGCCAGCAAAGTTGATGGTTCTATAAAAGACCAAACGGCTGTTCTGGTGGTCACCTTCTATGACCAATTCGCCAATGTGTCCTGTGGCGATGCCCATCTTCATGTCCATCGTCATTGTGCCTTGCAGGGTGTCAAGCAAGGTCTCAGCTAAGGAGGCCAAGGCTGGACCTTCTGGTTGACGAAGTTCATAGGGTGGTCCCACTGGGCGAGCCAGTTTCATGAGGTTGATAGCAGTCAAAAGAAAGGCCTGCAAATGATCTGATATGATGGTAGGCCCCGCACGACTGTTGGCGAACCTTTCTTGTGCAACATTCCTGGCTATCAGGAGATGTTGGTGCCACCAAAACTTGAGCAGAGAGGCGTCTGCTGTCTGTGTTTCGGATGCCATGGGTATCAGCTGAAGGCGATCAAAGTGTTGATGGCCTGGGGCCTGTGGAATCATGTTGCCCTGTAGGATTGTGCCCCATGTGCCCATACTGACTGGGTAGTGGTTCTGCAGCAAGGATGTAAACTCGGTGAGGAGCTGACTGTTCAATTGGAAACTGCTGTCTTCTCGCAAGAGTGACGGCATGCCTTGCATATGTGTTGGTGGCAACTGGCGGGTAAATTGGATCGGTGGTCTCTCGAACCATGCTCCCAAAATGCTGTCTGGGATTCTTGGTGGAGAAGGTGTAGCGGGGAAACCACTGATCAAGTTCCATGACTGTGTCATGGGGTTGGTGTCTGCTTGTGCAGCGATCTGGTTGAGCTCGTTGGAGACTGGAGCTGGTGAAGGTGTTGGGACACTGGCGGGTATGCTCTGGACTGTGGAGCCGGCAGTCTGGCGGAGAGTCTCGAAAGCTCTGGTGATTGGAGTCTGGTCAACCCGATGTTGACGTGGCGGGTTGATGGAGGGTGTCACTGGTGGACCAGCTTGTGGCTCTGGTGCCGCGTAAGGAGCAGGTGGCGGTGGAGCTTTGGCCTTAGCTCGAGCCTCTTGTTGTTCGGCATGTTCTCGTTCGGCTCTTGTCCAGGGGTCCTCTTCCCAGTTATTTTCTTGGGGAAGCCATGGATGGGTCGGTGCGGCTGGTGTTGGATCTGCAGGAGCATCGACTCTGATGACAACTGGTCTCGGTGGAGTGACATGTCGCCTGGGTGTGTTGTGCCGACGTGGTGTCGAAGCTCTGCCTCTGCGGGGCTGTTCATTGTGGAGGTTGGATCGTCTGCTGGGAGCAGTGACAATCATGTCGCCGTAGGTCTCAGGCTGTGGAATCGGTGCATGCCATCTGAACTTGTGGTAATAGGCCTCGTCAACGTAGGGCATGGTGGCCAATGTCAGGTTGGCTGTGCGAGTTGACATGCCAATCAGGTCACCATCCAGTGTGTATCCGGTGGCCAAACCTGTGTTGAACTCATGTTGCACCCACCATCGAAATGCCCAAAGTTCTGCGTAGAGCCAATGTGGTGCATGTGCTCGTAGGCAGTTGGGGTCTGTGCAAGAGAGTTGACCTTGTTGGTGTCTGACTCCGCGGGATCGTTGGTCAGTGCGACATATGGATTGGCGTGGCAGCCAAATCCATTTGGGTTGGCCGTCTTCAAGAATCTGAAGAAACTCTGGGTGCCAAGTTGCCCCGCACGGTGTGCCATCTTTCCATTTGCGACAAGGCTTTTGGTTGATGATGTGGTGACACACTAGTCGGGTTGCTACCCGAGGAATGATCAAAGTGTCTTGTTCTTCCAAAGATTCAAGGTGAATCACCACAGCACGTCGTAAGTCGTGCCATTGGATGTCTTGGATGAGCTCCAAGTGTGTTTGAGCGAGCTCGCGCAGTTCGGTCTCAAGGAGGTTCATCACAATGGTACGCTCACGAAATGCTTCGCTATGAAGAAAAACTTTGAGCCTTATGTTCTACCAAAATGGCAACATGTTAATCTCGTTATGTCAATATCTCAAAGTGAATGAACAACGTTCATGAATAAAGCTCAACTCCGTTCCATTGTTACTCCGCACAATTTTGTGCTACCCCACAATAAACTGGTTCACTCAAACGAGTCTGTCTTGGCGCTATGACGATCTACCAGGGGCTTGAATTTTGTGGACGCTATGATTTGCAAGAGAGCATGATAAATGATGGGATCTGGATCCTTTTGAGGACAAACAGGCTGGCCTTGTTCAAAGCATGGGAGCCAAAGGCAAAAACTGCTGAGAAGCAGTTGAAATTGGAAATGGTAAAGCCTAGTCTATCCTAATCTGGCATTCCATGGTGCCAAATTTGCTGAACGGCATTGACTCTTGGTTGGAGCAACTTAATGTGATGGCAACCCTCCGAGTGTCCAGAAGATCTGGCCGCAGCGAACTGAAAAGCTGCGTTCATCTCACTGATCGGATTGCAGATTTTGCGACTTGGATGGTCGCAAAGTGCTGAATCAACTGACACTTGACTGTGGCAAAGTACACCGTACCAAGTGGCATATCCCATCGTCTTTGTTGCAACAAAAGGGCTGTCAGAGTCTGTATTCCTGTTTCAATTGCACCAGAGGGGATCCTTCTCTTGATTCTCTTGTTGCAGTGACAGTGCATTCGCATATTATTACAGTCTCACCGGCAACCTGCCATCCAATACAATGTAGGACACACATATGGGTTACTGACTGCGCCACCGTCTGAGTTTGCAAATGTTTGCAGCTGATTTATCTGAGTGCACTTCACTTAACCCTTGTCGACATCTACACTGCACAATAAACTGGTTCAATCAAACGAGTCTGTCTTGGCGCTATGACGATCTACAAGGGGCTTGAATTTTGTGGACGCTATGATTTGCAAGAGAGCATGATAAATGATGGGATCTGGGTCCTTTTGAGGACAAACAGACTGGCCTTGTTCAAAGCATGGGAGCCAAAGGCAAAAACTGCTGAGAAGCAGTTGAAATTGGAAATGGTAAAGCCTAATCTATCCTAATCTGACATTCCACGGTGCCAAATTTGCTGAATGGCATTGACTCTTGGTTGGAGCAACTTAATGTGATGGCAACCCTTCGAGTGTCCAGAAGATCTGGCCACAGCGAACTGAAAAGCTGCGTTCATCTCACTGATCGGATTGCAGATTTTGTGACTTGGATGGTCGCAAAGTGCTGAATCAACTGACACTTGACTGTGGCAAAGTGCGCCGTGCCTAGTGGCCTACCCCTCGTCTCTGTTGCAACAACAGAGCTGTCAGAATCATACAATATGTGTTGCTGGCTGTTTCAATTGCACCAAAGGGAAACCTTCTATTGTCGCAGTGACACTGCATTCGCATATGACAGTCTCACTGGCAACCTGTCATCCAGTCAATGTAGGGCAAACATGCGGGTTGCTGACTGCGCCACCGTCTGAGTTTGCAAATGTTTGCAGCTGATTTATCTGAGTGCACTTCACTTAACCCTTGTCGACATCTACACTGCACAATAAACTGGTTCAATCAAACGAGTCTGTCTTGGCGCTATGACGATCTACAAGGGGCTTGAATTTTGTGGACGCTATGATTTGCAAGAGAGCATGATAAATGATGGGATCTGGGTCCTTTTGAGGACAAACAGANAAGGGGCTTGAATTTTGTGGACGCTATGATTTGCAAGAGAGCATGATAAATGATGGGATCTGGGTCCTTTTGAGGACAAACAGACTGGCCTTGTTCAAAGCATGGGAGCCAAAGGCAAAAACTGCTGAGAAGCAGTTGAAATTGGAAATAGTAAAGCCTAATCTATCCTAATCTGGCATTCCACGGTGCCAAATTTGCTGAACGGCATTGACTCTTGGTTGGAGCAACTTAATGTGATGGCAACCCTTCGAGTGTCCAGAAGATCTGGCCACAGCGAACTGAAACGCTGCATTCATCTCACTGATCCAATTGCAGATTTTGTGCCTTGGATGGTCGCAAAGTGCTGAATCAACTGACACTTGACTGTGGCAAAGTGCGCCGTTCCAAGTGGCCTATCCCCTCGTCTCTGTTGCAACAAAAGAGCCGTCAGAGTCTGTGTTGCTGGCTGTTTCAATTGCAACAAAGGGAATCCTTCTATTGTCGCAGTGACACTGCATTCGCATATGACAGTCTCACCGGCAACCTGCCATCTCTCCGTCAAACATTGAGCCCGAGAACTGGTGTGACCTTCCAGAGACAGGAGAGGGTATACTTCTTACCGACGCACAATTCCTTGCTGAGTATGGCTTGCCCTCCCTCAAACTTGATTCGATTCGTTTGGTTCAGCGGTATCCAATCTCTTGATCCTTCATGATACCATTTCTTTGAAACACTAAATATATTTAAATATCATTAGATAAATCACATTTAACCTGTGCATTTCCTCTTCATCATATGGGCTACGGACAAAAGAACTTGTTTGGGGAAAATGCCATCACCAAATGTCGGGGGTCCGCTATCGGCTTTGCAGGTTTTGAATGTGGATTATGGGGTATCGGTTTTGGGGGGTCCCCTGTCGGTTATGAAGGTTCCGTGAGCCACTTCAAAGTTCAAGGCAACTTCTTGCTACTCTGTTCATCCACTAATTTTGTCGGCTACTCATATTAACAACATGGCCGGCGAATGCCAAACTGGATCTTGCTAAAGTAACCTCCTGAAATGCCAGTTTCTTGCTCAATATGAGACGGCCAATCAACCCCTGTTTGCTTCTGGCAGTAGCCATCTGGTGGTTTTGTATTTCTTAAAACATGAATTGTTCATTTCAGCCCGTACCAGTCTAGCTGCTTCCTTTGTGAAAAATCAACGTCCCCGAGTTATATTGCACTCGTGCTTGGAAATGAATCATCCGTGGAATATGCTGCTCCCGAAAGCTACCAGCCACTCATTCTTTGCTGCGTGGCAACTCCAGTCACGGGCAAAGGTTGGGAAAAAAAGCTTCAAACATGTGCATGTTCTGATGATATCCAAATATGTCAAAGGGACACATTTGGATAAAATGTGCCTTTGGCCCATGAAACGGCTGGCAAAAGGACAGAAAACCACTAGAAAAAACTTCTGCTACCCGAAAACAATGATAAAGCCGGAACCTTTTCTTACCCGCTATCCCAGAAATGAAATGGGTGCTCACCCTTTCACACTTCAAACTCTCCGTCACGGCATCAACGGCGTATTGCACTGGCAATGTCTGGCACAGCTTCGAACTTTGCAAAACTGAATATCAAACAGTGGTCTCCCAAAGGAAAAGACCACGTGGGCCGGTGCCTTGAAGGGCAAGAGCTATCAAGCACGTAGTGAAACTCTTTACCCGCTGTCTATGTTGGGGTCGGATGCGGGATCTGTGTGGCAATATTTTGTTGCATGCACAGTCTGAAGGCCTTTCTGCAGACTTGTGGCCAACCCTGAGTTTCTAGGCTGTGGCCTGCTGTGCGCTCCGAAGTCTTGTAAAGAGTTTGATTTTTGAGAATTGGATAGAATTGAATTTTCGTGTGACCTTACAGAGGCCTTCCAGAGACAGGACATGGTACACTCCTTAATGATTTGATTCTGTTCGGATCATGTCATCGCACATCTTGCAAACATAATTTAAACCTGCACACCACAACCATTGCTGATCATTGGCATGTAGTGGGTTCATCTGGCAAGGGAGAACATGTTCTTAAGTCAAGCGTCACATTGTCGACTCCTAATCTTCCCAATACAAGAGCAACAGCTACGAATCTGCAAAGTTGCAGCAGCGCGTCACATCAAAGGCCATTAGTTCGAGAAGTGAAGGTCAACTGTGA
>DF242840.1:0-28710 GCA_000507305.1 Breviolum minutum Mf 1.05b.01 | reverse complement strand
AAGAAACGAAGAAACGAAGCAGCCAAGAAACGAAGAAACGAAGGAACGAAGACACGAAGAAATGAAGAAACGAAGGAATGAAGACACAAAGAAACGAAGCAGCCACGACACGAACAAACGAAGAAATGAAGCCGCCAAGACACGAAGAAACCAAGGCATGTAGAAAGCAAAACACAAAAACACGAAGAAACGAAGCATCCAAACTATACATATAACATTGATATACTTTTTACAATATTTACTATATATAGTGAGTGCCGTCTTTCACTGCACCTGTTCTGGACTTCAGATCTCTTCGATAGAGGGGTCCCCTCTCTTAAAAAAAAAGGGGGGGGGTAACTTTTTAAAAGGTTTTTTTTTTTTTGCGGGGGGGCGGGGGGTGGTTGTTTTTATTCCAAATCCTTCAGTGTGAAAATTTGAGTGGGGATGGCATGTTCACTTTGCATTTTTGTTTACAAGACACCTTACTATATAGACAGGGGACACTTTGGAAATCAAGATCTTTTTTGCCGGCCTATGCACTTGATTTGCCCGTGTTTTCTGCCAGCCTTTGCGTTCGGCTTTTCCATTCTGCCGGCCTCTGCGCTTGGCTTCTTTTTCTGTTTTTTTACGCCTGCTTCTTCTGCCAGCCTCTGCGCTCGGCTTTTCCATTCCGCCGGCCTCTGCGCTTGGCTTGCCTGTTTCTTTTGCCGGCCTCCGCGCTTGGCTTGCCTGTCACTGTTTAATTTCAATCTTTGACTGCAGTAAAATAAAAATAAAGATTGTGCACCAAAATTTCTCCAGGGAAATTTCTGCTGTAATTTCTTTTTCCACTGAAGATTCTGCAGTAAAATTTTTCCAGTAAAGCTACTGCAGTATCTGCATTTATTTTTTCCACTAAAGATTCTGAGGCAAATTTTCCGACAGGATGACGTAATGTTTTTTCCACTCAAGATTCTGCAGCAGAGATATTTCCTCTCAAGATTTTGCTGCACATTTTCCAACAGGAGCTCTTCAACTGTTTTTTGTTCCACTACAAATTCTGCCGTAAAATTTCTCCAGTAAAACTTCTGCAGTAACATTTTTTCCAGTACAGTAAAATTTCTCGAGGGAAATTCCCGCAGTAATTTTTTTCCACTACAGATTCTCCAGTGAAATTTTCCAGTAAAGCTACTGCTACGTAGTAGTCTTGGCCCCCCTCTCCTCCTCATAGTCGTCTAGCTGTAGTGGTACAAGCGCCTGCGTGCTTCCAAGCGGCCTGTGTGCCACCAAGCGGTCTGTGTGCCAACAAGCGGCCAGTGTGCCAGCAAGCGGCCTGTGTGCCAACAAGCGGCCTGTGTGCCGACAACGGCCTGTGTGCCCACCAGCGGCCTGTGCGCCAACAAGCGGCATGTGTGCTAACAAGCGGCCTGTGTGCCAACAAGCGGCCTGTGTGCCAACAAGCGGAGAGTCGTAGTAGTATTGTCCTCTTCCTCGTCATAGTCGTCTAGCTGTAGTGGTACNCACTAAAAACAAAGAAATATAGCCCAAGCCATGCGAAACCGCACGCAGAACCCCAGCAAGTTTTGTGCCCAAGCCATTGCGAAACTGCAGCCTGAAAAATCCCGAAACGTTGCTTTTGGAACCCACTAAAAAGACCTTTGGAACCCATAAAAAACAATGCTTTGGTAACCATTGCAGGCAGCCTTCAAGAAAAGCATGCGCGCGGTGCCTTTGGCGAAGCGGTTCCGACAGACTCACACAGCGAAAGAAGTCCCATGGAGGGGCGCCATCGTCAAGTCCCCCACCGTTCCACCACAATCTTCTGCATTACTTTCTAGGCGCGCTCCCCCTCACAGCGACGAGGGGTCGGCGGATATTGATGCAGTTAGGCTTCTAGGTAGCACATGGATTGCCGAGGAAAAGCTTTATCGTCTATTGCTACTATTTTTTTGGGATCGTTTTGCAAGTGCATGCTCATGGAGGTACTCTGTCCATCTTGCTTGATGACGCCGCTTTCCTTCGGTTCAATGCGAGTGTTTCACCACGTTGCACTTTTCTGTTTCGAAACAGGCAAGGGCAGGTGACAGTGCAGAAATTTCCTCAAATTTTCAGCTATCGTGCACACTCTTTCAGTGTTCACACTTCAAAGTAAACAGTTAGAAACGACTTCCAAAAATCATATTTTCATCTATCATGGACATTCTTTTGGTCTTGACATCCACCTACCTGAAAATATCAAATTGTTCGTCTTTTGAGCATGCCTTTTGAAGTTGGCCAGCCGGTGTTGTGCCTTGGCCACATTAGCTGTGCCAATGCTTCCCTCGAGCGGACCACATTTTTTGCATCAAGAGCTGTAGGCAATATTCATGTTCTCTGAGATCGATAGCCTCTGTACTTGAAGCTACGCAAACCATGTGTCTCATTCATGTTCTTCTGTAACCCATGCTCGCTCCCAGTGTTTCTACACATACCCACTTCTTTCTTTTCGAAAGTTACACAAGCTTCTTCATTTCTGTCCTACTTCAGACAGTGTCATTTTTGGGGAGGAGCTACTAAGGTCCACGTTTGCATGCTTTTTCTTTTCCCTTGTCTCTGGCCCCCATTCCGGCCTTCCATATGAATATGCTCCATGCCAACTTGCAGGTTTGATCATCCGGGCAACGCAAATGGCACAGTCGTCACCTACATACGTGACATTGTCTCTGTGAACGGCGAAACATTTATCGTTGCTTGTCTCAGCACATCCTCTGCCCGAACAAAAAATTGCATTCTTGTTTCAGTATGCATCCACATGCTGTTTAACATGCGCCATGAGGTCGTTGGACGGCGTTTAGATTTTCCAAGACTTTTGGCTGTTTCTGGTCTGCTTTCATCCACAGGTTCCAGCCTGGAGCGTCACTCAAAAGCGGTACACGCTGGATGACGTTGGCTTCTCAGTCTGATGATCACTTCACAAGCACCTGGACAACTTTGTACTGAAGGTCGACTTCTTGCCCAGACACGTGCACACTGAAATAGAATAAGACCATGCAAGACACATGACGTGTCAGTATGCAATACCATGTTTGCAGTCTTGACAAGGCAGCAACAGCGTTCCTTGACGCAATAAGGATTCAACAGTATTTTATCCCCCTTTGAGTTTCCCCTACAGACTTCAGTCCTCAAGGCCCAAAAACCATACCTTTTTGCTACCATTTTGTAAAAAAGGTTAACGTTGGGTAGAGGCATTTTGTAGTGTTGTTTTTACTGGAATTTTACAACGGAATCAAAAAAGACGAGACGCACCAAATTGTATTGTTCGGAATTCTAATCGGGAAAACATGATGTGTTCCCGATCGGGCATTTTTGCTACCAAATTGTATAATCTTAAAGTTGGACACGCCATTTTGTCCCAATTCGAGTTTCCATTTTGTAGTGAATTGACGTCGGACTTGTAATTTGTATGAAATGGACGTTGGGTCCCCCGAATTGTACCTAAAAAGTAAATTTCCCAAGGTTACCCTGATATTTCAAGGGGGATAGTATTTTTAACCAAGAGTTTCTTGGCACGTGCGTGAATAGCATGTTTCCACTCTTGGGTATAGGAATCCGCAGCGTTCATGCACACAACAAGGAAGCAACAATCTCGCTGAGGCAGAACGCTTCATGCTGCCTTTGACTGATGCGGAGCTCGACACGGCATCCAGGCTTCGGACTGGGAGATGTATTTTCTTTTCCTGCCTTTCTTCAGGCGCTAACCGCATTCTCCCATACTGACCCTTGTAAGGTTTAATTCCTCGCAGCACTTTTGGTTAAATTCTTTTCCTTTCCTTGTCTCGTATTGGACGGTATGTTGTACCTACTTCACGCACACAGTCCGATCATTAATGCATTGCCCTGCAGGACGGGCAGTTTGCATAGCGTTGAACTCTGCGTGGGAATGAAGCTGCGGATCGGCAGCTGGCTGCTCCAGAAGGCGCCGAAGGTCACGGTCCATCTGCATAGTTCTCCCCAGCCACAGTAGCTTGGCGAGCTCAATGTTTACTCAGCACTCACATTCCTTGCCTTTCCCCGGTTGCCGATTTTGGCGTTTCAGTTGTTGATGCATAGTTGTGGCTGCATTCTACTCGTGTCATCCCTGGGACTTAGGACCTCTCCGTTCCATCATTGCGAAACTGCCCGCCAAGCTCCTGGGCCACGAACTTTTTACGCCATTGATTTTCTTCCACTTTGGGGACGCAGTCGAATTATATTTATATATTCCCTGAGGAATTTTACTGCAGAATGGGTGATGTCAGGGGTAGTGCATAGAAATGCCCTTGATAATTGCCACCTTTTGCGCATTCTCTAGCTCTGCCATTTTGTCGAAAACTATGATGTTGGTTGAGAGGGGGTATTGAATATTTTTTAGGGTGAAGGATTGTTTGTGTATGTCTGGACCATTCATTTTGTAAGGATCTCAGTGTTGAACATCAATCTGGTGGGTGCGTGGGAACATTGCATTTGGACTGGACTGGGATGAGGTAGTTTGTTTCAAGAGCATGCAGATCAGATCAAGACAATCTAAGCAGACATAGGCATTTATAGACATGTGTCTAAAGACACCATTTTGTAGGATTTTGTACGGGGCTTCAAATGACAAGAATCATGTTGTTTTTCACCTCAGTCAAGCTCGGGTCCTCTATAAACCAAACATTTTCTTAACTTTACGGGTCTGAAAAATGATGTTGGCCGCTACCATTTTGTAGACGCTGCCGTCTTGTGAGACGTCCATTTGCACCAAAGCCATTTTGTAAGAGAATTCTTGGTAGTTGGTGGGCCCATTTTGTGGAAGGCAGTTGGTTGTGCCTCACCATTTTGTAGCGATTTGCAAAGCCGTTTTTGTAGAAGGGGAGTTGGTGACTCGATGCCTATAGTCATTTTGCAAACTAGATGGCTACAGGCGTGAGATGATTTGAGCCGTTTTGCGTTTCGACGGCTATGTGCTTGGATTGCCAGAAAATGCCGTGCTATCCCACGGTGTGATATGACTTTCCTCCATTTTGCAGTTCCGTTGGGTGCCGTGACAGTGTCCACGCGACGTGATTCCAACGACCTGGCGGTTCTACCTTCAGAAATATTTTCCTTTTTCCCGAAAGCTCCGCGAAAGGGTCCTTCTAAAGAACAGTATTGACCACCAACATGCTGAGACAATAGCTGACCACCAACCCCTGACCACAGCAATCTGATGAGACAATAGCTGACCACCAACCCCTGACCACAGCAAGCTCACCACCAACCCCTGACCACTGATGAGAACATAGCTGACCACCAACCCCTGACCACAGCAATCTGATGAGACAATATAGCTGACCACCAACCCCTGACAACAGCAAGCTGACCTGTGTTTTCTGTCTGTGTTTTCTCCCTGTGTTTCTTATAAGTATAAACATTGATATCATTTTGCTGTGGTCAAGGGCTTGCTGATGAGCTATTAATTGGAGATTTCAATACTATCAAAAATTGGTGGTCAGCTACTTCGCAGTTAATTTGATTGCAGTATAATATCAGACATTAACATGTTACTTCGGGCTTTCGGGATATCAGCGTCTAGTTATTAATACAATAGATTTATTCTCTAACGTCCACGTTCTACAAAGTACTACTCCGTAATACAAAGCACTACTCCAGTACCACTCCGTACTACAAAGTACTACTCCAGTACTACTCCGTTCTACTAGCAGCAGTGACAGTAGCAACTCCTCATGCACTGAGGATGAAGAAGAAGCCACATGAAAAAGAAATGTGAGTGCTCATGTATACAATACATTTGAACGATACCCCCCAAATCCTGAAAACGCCGAAAGTTGACAAAGCGGTGGAAAGTTTCAAATGCTGCATGGGTGGCATTAATAGTTGACAGAGGTTTCGACAACAGCTCATATATATGCATCATCGTAATACCACCATTGAAAACATGAGATGATACCCACAGGGACGGCTTCTGTCAAGGATTGGAAGCGCTACGGTGAACCCACCGATACCTGGAGTGGTTCTTGGAATGGCAAGGCGGCTGGTGTGAAAAATGTTTCCTCAACACCACCGAGCTCAAGTCATCCTGTTTTGGGCGCACGTTTTTGGTCAAGTAGTTAGTAGTGCAACTTCATTCTGGCATTGCAGCAGATTGGCCCATACACTGTGCCCAAGATTGGGACGTCTGCCATTGGTTTTCATCCACTTTCGCGACTACCTTCACAAATATTTTCCTTTGTCTTCGTACAATATATTTATTCTCTTACGTGCATGCTTGTCTACCACACGAGCTATTAGATCTGTCTTCCTATTATATACATGAATATGCTGGTAGTTCTCTACTTGCTTCTGACGGATCCAGTTTCCTGCATCAGTTGCAAAGTCTCACACAAGGTTACCGACACGCTCATGTGGACCCACCCAGGATTGGAAGGCAAACGCTGCTTGGAGCCCGGACGACATGGATGCTTGGCGTGATTCTGTGCTGACACACGCATACGACTAGTGAAACCGAGCCATATATGCATCGTCGTACTACCACCATGCAAAATGAGATGATACCCACACGAACGGATTGTGTCAAGGATTGGAAGCAGGTACGGTGAAGCCACCGATGCCTGGAGTGCTTCTTGGACTGGCATGGTCGTAGGTGGAAAACATGTTTTACAACGAAGCTTCAACACCACCGAGCTCAAGTGAGCAGAGATTTTTTTATAGACAAAAGGATTTATCAGGAGGTTGACATTGATCATTGTGGATGTAGGCATTTCCCTTGGGGGCGTAGGCGGGCGTAGGCACATGTACAAGATTATGTTGGCGTAGGCAAGCCGTAGGCGAATACGGGAAGCCGAATTTCACAACTATATAACTTGTCATAAATGTAGAGTCCCGGACATCTGTAAATAGTAGAAATTGGCAGCAAAAAACCAAAACTGTAGACGGTTTTTCGCGTAGGCGCGCGTAGGCGTAGGCGTAGCCGTAGGCGAGATGTAGGCGAATTTGGTTATAGCCACCTAGGTGCCCTTCCCCCCATGAAGTTTTTCAATAAACATTTCCCCTTCAACTAGCATCTCCCGAGGCACACTGAGCTACACATGATCGCGGTTGAGGTCCGGCACGGAACGCTGAACTCACACGATCGCGGTTGAGGGACACTGAGCTCACATCATCGCAGTTGGAGGACGAAGAGGAGAAGAAGAGGAGGTAGAGGAGAAGACAACTCACATAAAATCTAACAACCCTCACCTGACAGGTGGGGAAAAGCTGCCTGGACTGTAGCCGCGTAGGCATCTTCTTAACAAAACCACACTCGCGTAGGCCGCGTAGGCAAATTTCCTACAATTTGTGCCCGCGTAGGCTCCCACTGTGGCCGCGTAGGCAAGCCGTAGCCCCCGCGCAGGCACCAACAAAATGATAATGCCCCACAATCAAAAAAAAACACAACTCAAGTCAGGTTGTTTTTGGCAGCAGTTTTTGGTCAAGTAGTCAGTCGTGCAACTTCATTCTGGCATTAATGGAGCAGATTGGCCCTATTTTCCCGGCATGGGTAGCTCTTTCCAATATTCATTTTCACACTCATGTGCACTTTGTCGCATCATAGAGGCAATTACACTGCGTTATCCGGGCGGTGGCCCCATGCGTACCAACTGGCAGGAATAACTAGTGCGTCTTTTTAGACTCTCTGCAAGGGGTCCAATAACGAATACTCCCTTGAGCCCAGACACTTCAAACACAAGTAGACACCTGACTCTTCACAAAACTGTCCTTGCCCATAAACAGCCTCGAGTCATTACCGAACACTTCTATTACCCACCCAGGATTGGAAGGCAACCGCAGCTTGGAGCAGGGAAGAGACGGATGCTTGGCGTGCTTACGTGCTGCTCATGCACCGACTGATGTCTAACTCACAGTGGGCGACTGTGTTTTCCACATGATACACGCATAAGACGAGTGAAACCGAGCCATGTATGTATCGTCGCACTACCGCCAGTCATGACAGGGAGGGAAGCATTTAGACTTCCACTCACCATGTGCCCTTTTTCCATCACAGACGCAATTATCATAATTATATTTCTGTCCTTATCCGAGCAAAGTCTCATATTTCTATAAATAACTGTATACATATACATGTTGTTTCAACATGCATAGCTTTCCACCTCATGTCAAGGATTCGACGAGCACCATGTCCGGAACGACTAAACCGACCGATGCCTGGCGTGCTTCTTGGACTGGGAAAACCGTTGGTGTGAAAAATGCTTTACAACCAAGCCTCAACCCCACCGAGCTGTATCTTAGACATCGACCCTATAGGTCACACTCGCCTTTTTTTCACAGAAGCTACACTGTGTCCAAGATTGGGACGTCTGCCATTGGTTTTCATCCACTTTCGCGGGTACCTTCACAAATATTTTCCCTTGTCTTCGTACAATATATTTATTCTCTAACGTCCATGTTTGTCTACCACACAAACTATTAGATCTGTCTTCCTATTATATACATTTATATGCTGGTAGTTCTCTACTTGCTTCTGACGGATCCAGTGACGGATCCAGTTTCCTGCATCAGTTGCAAAGTCTCACACAAGGTTACCGACATGCTCATGTCGCTTTCAGTACCCACCCAGGATTGGAAGGCAAACGCTGCTTGGAGCCGGGACTGGGTCCCAAAATGCCGCCAATTCGCCAGAGGAGAGCTTTTTTTGCTCCTGATGTGTAGTGAAAGCTGTCATTCCATCAGACTTTTTCCGGTTGAATGCCCCATCGACAAATTGTCATTCTTCCGCTCCGCAGTGGGTTTTCTCTTTTCATGTCTTGGAAGGCAAGTGCACATTTGGTGATCGCTGCCGATTTCTGCACGTTGGCAAACGCATCCATGAACAAGATGTGAGGCCACGGCCTGACTGATGTGAGGGATGCACACCTTGAATTTCCAAAACACTGAATTCTGGTGAATGCTGTGAAACCTTCTTCTTTCCTCTTTTCTTGCACCATGTGACCAGCCTCAACTTGTTTCTGCTTTTCAACTTGGGCTTTGACGCCTTTGCTTTTGACTCAGGCCGGCAGCTCCGCGAAGTCGTGCAGGTTCAGAGGCACGCTGCTCTTGTTGTACGTGAGCCAGCTGTCGATGGTATGTCAGAATTTCGTCCTTTTTCAAAAGGCATAGCAGCTTCCAAACCTTGATGTTTCGCTTCCATCCGTTTTGTTTCTCAGGGTCTCTTTGGATTATCCTGTGTCTGTGTCAGTCCGTCTAACTCTACAGTTGTGCTTCCCGTGGAATGCCTGTTTGTCCGCAAGGTCATCACCGCAGGCTGTGCCCTTTTTTGAAATACAAGTTTTACATCCCTTAAGTTGTACCACACACATGATTCGCAGGTCCTGTAATACAAAGTTACAACACTACCCAATTCCTTTGTCCTCGAACTGACTTCGCTTGCCTTCATGCTGGCGGCCCAGGACCGCTGTCGCCGCCGGGACGTGCCGCTGGCATGTTCGAACATGACTGCCAAACACTGACCCTTGCAAAGCCCTCACGAGTCTCACGAGACATTTTTTCAAACGAAACCTCAGGACTAAAGAAATTGGAATCCCTTGCCTCGGATCAGACTTTAAACCCGGAGTGGTACAGATGAGTTTCTGGCAATGTTTCTTCATGGTCAACCTTCCTTTCTCGTGCTGGAACACCTCCTGTATTACAAGTGCTTGTTTTTGCAACTTGCTTCAGGATGATTTGTCGTTTGACGAAATGTCATCACCAGAGATGAAGTAGGCGCTGCAGCTGCCGGTGTGTTGGTTCAAGGGTGGCACATTCTAAGCTTCAGACTTTCGTGTTCCTTTGATATCACAAGATTGCCGTTTTTTTTTGGCCTTGCTCACTTGCGCATAGCCTTGGTTGGAGTGTGGGGGTTATCACTTGTTTGGGGTTGGACATATTTTCGGAAAGCCGTTTGGGCCACGCCTTGTTTATCAGATGCTTGTGTTTAAACATAGCTCGGATGAGCATTTCTTTCTTTCTGGTTCGTATTGGATTGTTTCGTGTTGCCCAAGACAATATATCTTCTTCGAGATGCAGACGTGTTTATGACAGGGCTTTTTGCAAGTGTAGAATCATCCTTCACGAAAAGCACCTTCACAAATTCCAATTTTTCTCTCTCCGCATATTTTACATCGTCAAATGTTATAGCGCCGGGAGATGCTTCTCCCGGACTGCCGGTCCCAATTTCACATTGTAAGTTTGCCAATGCCTAGATTTAAATACATACATAAATATTCAAATATATTTACATACGTATACTGTATATCACAAACGGACAGCAACTAACCTTCGGCCGTGTTCGAATCTCTGCGAAGGTGGATCCTACCTTTGTGTCGAATCCTGCCGGTGGATACTGATGATGCCGCAGATGCTTTTAACTTCTCGATAAGACACAGGTTCCGGTTGAAAGGCTTGGGGTGCTTTCTTGGCAGCCGGTCGAAAAGTTTGGGTTTGGGTAGGTTTTTAGGGTGGGTTGATGGCTAAGGAATCGAAATTTGAATGGATTGACATATTATGCCTGAGTTGAGATCAGATGGTGTTAGAAGTTTGCATATTGTTTGTATAGAACTACAGTATACTACCCATAGGATCCGTGTATGGGATATTTACCTACATTTGGTGGATGTTTATGGTAAATGTAAATAAATCTGCCATGAATGGATCCTATGGGCTATACTTGTTCTAGCTTGTTCTTCATTTTCGAACTATCTTCAGCGTACAGATTGCTGACGATCAAACTGAACCTTTATCCGCCGATTTGGCGGATGGGAGCTCACATGGAATACGTGCCTGAAATCCGGTTGTTTCGTTGGTTTGTGCAAGCCCAAACCATTCTTTATGCAAACTATGTTCTATTATCCTTTGTTTTTCAAAGGTCCTTCCTTTGAAAGATTGTGGGCATTTGAAGATGGGTTGCTAAACCTCTTGCAGCACTCCACTAACGGCTGGCTAGAAAATCCTTCACCTTTATTTATGCTAGTTTATTTTTCCAAGAAAACATGAAATGAGACTTACGTCTTCCCCTTTTTTGTCCGCCCCTCTTCAACGTTGCCATGCAGTCTGTAGTTTTTTGGGGTTGTTTTNAGAGAATTTGATCAGATTTATAAGGCTTTGTTTATATTGTATACATGCATAGACATGTTTTCCCATGGAAAACCCATGATAAAGACTAGAACATAACAAAAAGGGGTGGTATCTAAACCATCCAAAACCAGTGCTGTGGACACCTCCGTATGAAAAGACTTCTGGTCAGAAGTAAGAATTGTTGGGCGTTCATTTTTGAATTCTGGGCTGGTTGTTCCGAGGTATCCTTTTATTATTTTGTATTGCTTTTCAGTTTGATACGCATATTTGAGATAAAACATGATAAAACAACCATCGCTTATCGAGGGTTTCCATTCTATAGAGTTCATGCTTGGTGTACACTCCAGGGTTTCGATTCTATATGGTGACGACATTTAAATATGTGGGGGGCCGGCTTCGGCAATCCCTGGCGGAGGTAGTATGAAATATTTGTTTTTCCGGATGTTTAGCATCGCCGTTACTTTCTCCACCCGTCGCCCATCCACCCTCCACCTTCCACCTCTGGACCCTCCACCTGCACCCCCTCCACTCTGCACCTTCCTCATCTCCATCTCCCTGTCGAAATGAAGGCCAGGTCGGCGGGAGTGACATGTAAATTTACAGTCGAAATGAAGCCAAGCGCATTTTACAAGAGAAAACACAACGATTTCTCCGGGGTTGGTGGCGGACTGAGGAGGGGGTGGATATTAATAAGGAAAAGATGGAGAGAGGTGGAGGGGTGGAGAGCTTGAGGTGAAGGGCGTGAGAAGGTGGAAGGTGGAAAGGGTGGAGAGGAAGGAGAGGGTGGAGTTGAGGGTGGAGAGGGTGGAGAGGGTGGAGTGGTGGAGGGTGGAGGGTGGAGGGTGGAGGGTGGAGGGGTGGAGGGGTCAGGGTGGAGGGGTGTGCAGGGTGGAGGGTGGAAGGTGTGTAGTGGGTGGAGGTGGAGAGGTGGACGGATGGTGAAAGGGGTAAGGCGTAAGGTACTGTAAGGTGAAGAGTTGGAGAAGAGGGCAGCCTACGCATATCTACCCGGATGTTTAAAAATCTTGGCGGGCCTTCTCGAAGGTTGTCAGAGGTAGTCTTAAAAATTTATTTTATTATTTAAATAGCCGGATGTTTAAATGGCGGCGCCGTAGGCTCTGCGCTTGATGTGCATGCCAGGGTTTCTATTCCGTAGAGGCCAAGGATGCCTATTAAACTGAAAAGCAATAAAAGTAAGGAGACTCCTGAATAAATATGTCAAAATATGATACAGTCATTCTAAGATTAGCTAAAAGAAGATGTGAACACAGACTCCTAAAGAAAACATGCTGCGCAATCCAGGCTGTGCAATTTTTGGTGACTCTGGCAGCAATGGGCCATCGCAAACATGGCCAAGCAGCTGGGGTTTTGAATCTCAGCACCGCTACAGATGTTTTTGGGTACAGTTTGCTGCTTCGCCGATTCGGCGTTCCACGATATGTGTTTTTTTTGAGATTTTACAGAGGATGCGGGAGGGAATCCAAATGAATTCCCACCCGAAAGATCCTGGTGACTGTTGGCAACTCAAGGAAGGTTCATTTCGAAGAGCCTTTTTTGGGATGGTGGGCGGCTTCACACGTCTCCTTGACATAGCTTCCAGAATCCTATAAAAGGACTCAACCTCTTTTTTTCTTGGCGGAATATATATATATATATGTAGGAATAGCATGGTGAGTTCTCATTGCCCGCTCACCGATTATCACTTGCTTGCTGAAAAATGTCAGGGAAAGCGTGAACCGAGTGACCTTTTTCACCTCAACCCGCGAAAAGGTTGGACCACTCACAGGAGGTAAGTGTCACTCGCGACCGACGCAGCGGTTGAAACAGAACAACTGGTACTGGCATCCATGGCCCTGTTTCACCATCACCATCACCATATATATGTATATGCCGGAAATTATGTCTTTGCATTATATATATATATTTATTTTTTTCATATGGAAAGAGACATGTGTATATATAAATATATATGTATGATCTTGGTCTCCGGTTTCTACCAACCTCCCCCACTCCCCCCATGTGATGACCTTGTCCACACTACCCATGGCTGCAATTTTTTTGTGGCGGCCCCCTTTTTGAGTCAGCGGAAATATGATATAGAATTACAAGCGGGCACGTTTGGAGCTTGAAATACCTTGTCGTGTCGTAACAAAAAAACCTGCTCCATCTAACCTGAAAGGAAGTATGAGGAGCCTTAGGGTGTTACCCATCCATGTTCCACCATGCTATGCTGGGGGGCTACCTTTAAGCCACAGCCAAACCAACTACTACTACTACTACTACTATTACTACTACTATTACTACTACTACTACTACTACTACTACTACTACTATTACTACTACTATTACTACTATCAACTGCTGGTACCCTGGTCTAACTCTTCTGGGGGCCCAACCCCCCTCCAGCTTCTTTAAGCCAAAGCCAAGCCAAAGCCTTTTTTTAAAGTCAGCTCGTAATCACCTCGCCATGCCCTTTCAACAACTAGCGGGCCTTCATCGTTGACAATTCCTTGTTTTGGGACAAAGCAATTGACAGAGCCACAAAGGTGGATGCTAAGGCCCACCTAGCACACACACACATGCATGCACATATCTGCAGAATATACATTTCTTGACGAAAGGGTTGCTTCAGTCATGTCGAAGTTTTGAATTGAGCTTCTTGNTACATCATCGTTAGAGCCCAGCTCCTCACTCATTGCCATCCCGCACGCCAATCACATTGGTACATATCATATAGATTTCATGTATAGCACACACATCATCATGTATACATTTTCGTGAATACGTAGGAAACTTCTGTACGTGGTTTGCAATCCTAACGTGTTCTTTCAGGGGTATTTCTTGATCCTGTTGTCATGGCTCCTCAACGCTGTAAATGCCATTATAGTCACATTGGCCAAACCGCTTTTCTTGTTGTGGATCCCTTCAATCTCCGCCTTTTTTTGTGGTTTCTGCACTGCCTTGCTGTTCTTTCTTTTGGCTCCAAAGCATCGCCTTCTCCACCGAGTTGTAGTTGTTGTTGCACTGCTGCCTTGTTTAGTTTATTCAAGCATTGCTGCAAATGAATTTTTCTCACCCCGCCTGCTTGCCAGGTATACTTCGGCAACCCGTTGCTTCTGCGCCATGATGTCCACTCGAGCAGTGAGGCCAAGCTCTCCAGCCGTTAAAGCTGCCTGTGTCGCAACAATTTTTGTTTTGTGGTCATGTTCACGCTGTGCATTCCAGCCCTGCTCAGGTGGTGGAGCTACCTCTTTTTGTTCACACTGCTTGTGCATGGTCTGGCGCGCCCGCCTGTTGCGTCTGGATTCGCAGCCACCCGTTGCCGTTGCCACCCGCAACTGCGTGCCTTGCCGCTCCCAGATTTTGCTTCCTTGCCTCCTTGCCCGTCTGTCGTTTTTGACAAGCGCTTCCTGCGCTATGTTCGTCGATGTTGGCGCTTGCGCAGGCCTTGGATTTCGCCTGCGTTAAGCTTGCAATGGCTTGCTGCCTGTTTCCATTTCGCACCTTGCCCACTGCGCAAGGTGACGTTATGTCCAGCAATGCGCGGGCGTGGCATTTTCTCCGACCCGCCCACACCGCGCAGCCCTTCAAGAAGTCGAAGCCCTTCAGCAAACCAAGCTGTGGCATCGTCAGCCGCAACCAACACCCCGTCCAATTCGAAGCACACCCATCGCGCCCCAGACAGCCATGGCACGGAGCCCACAATGATAAGCCAAAGCATTGGCCATGCTCTCACTGTATCCAGCTCAGACTCCATCGAGGTCCTTTCGCAAGGGGACGTTTGCCACTCGTTAGATCCAATTGAGCAAGCCCCTGCCAGCAGTCCTGAGCCCAGGTCACCTCCACAACTCCGAGGTCCCGAAGAGCTGCGTGCACAGAGCCTGTGCCCTGACGAGTCCCCTCCCATTCCACCTAACTGCAGCTGCATCGGCTTTTACGCATTTTGTTTCTGTGGGGGTGCGCAATTTATGCAAGGCTCTCCATGCCTGGACTTTGCAGGGCCGCTTCTGGCCTTATCCACACCACGAAGTGCTTCACGAAGCCGCAGGCCAAGAAGCCCAGCTGCTACATCACCAGCCGCATCACCAGCCACAACCATCCTTGACACCCCGTCCTCAGAGCGAAGCCATCGACATCCTGACAGTCACGACACGCGTCGCAGCACGATCAGCCACACCGTTGATAGCGCTGTGCCCGTCGCAAGTGCAGACTGCGTCGAGCTTTTTTCGCTCAGGGAGGCCAGCGTCGCCAGCCCAGACCCTATTGAACAATTCTCCACAAGCCCAGATCCCATTGAGCAATTCTCCCCTGCAGAGCTGCCAAATTCTGCTTCCTGCAATGCAAGCTGTCCAGGGCCCAAGCCCATGCGTGGAGCTCACACGCTTCACGAAGAAGGCTGCCTGACTCAGTTTGTCGTAAAAATCAAGGAGAGGCTTTTGGAATTCTGGAGGACGAGGAGCCAGGAGTCCTTGGAGCCAGGAACCTTCAGTGCACGCGGAGCGACATGTCAGCTTGACCTCTGTTACGCAAAGAAGCCTACACTGTCGGGTCCACGTCTCCTTCATGGACTAGGAAGGAATGAGGATGAGGAAAATGAGAACAAAGCTTCGGCGCTCCTAGCCAACATGATGACGACTACGCCCTCAGAACCTATTTCAAGCCGAAGCGCAATTCGCTATCCCTCCGCAAGAGTGCTACAAGTTTTGCCTTTTTTTCGTGCTTGCCCCAACCCTGGAAATGGCGATTGCTTTTGGTATTCAATCCAGCCCCTCACGCATCAAACCTTAGAAGACATGAAGTCCTTGGTACATGCGTGGGTGTTCCAGCACCCCGCCCACCCAGCTTTCCCATTCCCACGTGATCCTGCGTGCACCTCCGAGTGGGAAGTGGATGCAGCAGTGCAGTGCTTGCATCTTCCAGCTGGGTTGCTTGTGCTGCACGTCCCAAGTGATTCGTTCGTGTTTTACGCTGCTGGCAGAAGGCCACAGCTCCTGTCATGGTCCACAAGGTTGTTTTCTATTTTCCAGCATTCGCCATGCTTGCTCTACACCGAGTCGCAACGATCCGAAATAGGGCATTTTGAGCTTCTCGTGTCGGAATCACCATCGCGTGCGTCCTTGCCACTACCTGTTGGCATTGCTCGGCCATGGCTGTCTCGTGTTTTCTTGTCCTCAAGTTTGCCGCCAATCTCCGCAGGCATGGAAGCCTCGCAAACTCCGCAACCCACTCTCAGCAGCATGGAGTCAACCCTTGTGTCTTTAGGCATTTCGCAAGCCCTCGCGCGCGCAGCGGCTGCTCGCCACCCTACAGACCTGGATGCGGCTTTGGACTGGGCTTGTTCATCTCTTCGAAGGCACTTGCGACCGTCAAACTCAACATACATAGACTTATTGTCCGACGACGATGTTTCTCAGGTTCCTGCGAGGCCTTCGCATTCTGTCCCTGCAGCTCCAGCATCTTGGTCGCAAGCATCCTTGCTCCAAGCGTCATCTTCGCCTTCCCTGGCGACTTCTTTGCCTGCCGCAAGCACGTCTAACGCGCCGTCTGCCTTTCGTTCGTTTGCATCTCCATTGCGCACCAGTCCCCCGATGGATTTGACTGTGGCTGCGTCGCAGTCCCCCGATGATTTGGCTAGTACGCACATGCTGCCTCGTCCTCTCGGTCTCCCATGTTTTTTGGCCGACCCGCAAGGTGAAGTGGACCATTACATGTCCATGCTGGCCAATACCTCAGGCCAAGTTGCAAGTCATTTAGCCTTTTGGACGGCTATTCCGCCATATTCTCAATACATCTTGCAAACAAGCTTGGAGCAAGTGGTGTCAGATTCCATTGCCAACATCCGACGTTTGGCGCAACAAACGGTCCTAGTGGAGCAAGCGGCCAAATTGGCTAGCACTTTGGGCTTCACCACGTCATTGCCAGTAGCTGTTGCATGTGAGTACTTACATCGCTGCTGTGGTCTTCCTGCAATCTTCGTGTTTGATCTTTTCCAAGCATGCCTGGCTTCATGCCAGCACAAAGACTTGGCAATCGCATTGTATGCAAATTCTTCCAAAAAGTTCGCCTGCAAGGCTCGCTGGTGGGCGTGCCCAACCGGGGACCCGAACGCTGGCAAATCGCCAGCTTGCTCCGCAGTGTCCAATCTTTTCAGCGCGTGCGTTGCTGCCAACCGTGCGTTGTTCTACCCCATCGATCATTTCATCGGGGTCGGAAACAATGGCAAAATCCAGGAGCGCCTTCGCAAGTTGGAGGGTGTGTTGCTGTTGTGGGGCCCCGAGGCCAAACCTGTCCTCGACCCCATGTTTCCGACAAAGGAGAGCGTTGATGTCGCCAAATATTTGGACCTATCACGTTGGTTGGAGTGCGCCAACGGTGGCAAGTTCGAGTGGGGGACGGGAGCAGAGGAAAAATTGAGGCTAGCAAACCCGCCTCGAACCAGAGCTGCGCAAGGACTTCTCCAACCGCCTTTGCCTACCGAGCCACAGCCTCTTGTCTTTCCTTCTACCAATGTGAACCTTTGCTTGTTCCAGCAGTTTTCCATCTTGAAAAAATGGTGGGCCAAAGTAGAGCACCACCAGCAATGCGGCTTCACTGCCCGCATTTTGATGTCGGCGACCAGCCGTGCCATCATTGATAAAGACATTGGCCTCCTGGATTCATCAGTTGTGGATGCCTTGTTCACTCAAATTTGGTTGGAAACCGCTACCCACTGGGGCCCCTCTATGCCACCTGCAGACATGTTCACAACATCGCTAGCGGCGCAAAAAGCTATTCGAGCATATTACTATGAGCTGCATGAATGCGAAGAGACCCGCTCATGGGGTTCTGCTGGAAAATCTGCCCTCGGAAAAATGGAGTATCACGTGCCAAGCGCTGCCACTTTGTCTAGCTTCCACGCATTCGCTCTGAGCGGCGCCAGGACGCATGAGCTGTCCGATTCTGCTGTCAAGTGTGCTGTGCGTCACTTTGACTTGCGCGTCGTACATGATTGCACAGTGCTGGACTCGGAAGTGCAAGCCCTATTCGGACGCTCGGCCTCTCACTTGTCGCAGCCTAAATCCTTTCCTTCTCGCTTGCTTTCTGCTTGCGTCAAAGACCCTGTGACGCTTGCAGATGTTTCTAAGCATATCGCTGCCTTGAAAGGTCCTGCGCACAGTCAAGCCCGCATTGATCTTTTGCACGAGTTAGTCCAGCTCGGCTTGGGCGAGGTGCGGGAAGGACGCCGACTTCCCAACCACCCAGACGGCAGTCGATCAGTCGAATTCTTCCGCTACCCGCTCAGCCCAGCAGTGTCGTTGAGCCTCCAGCACTTAGGCGTACCAGAAGCCATGTGGCGTCCAAGCCCGACAGAACAAGGCGACTTGCCACGGATGCGAGGGGGTGGCAGGCGCGCAAAAGCCAAAGCTGCGCCGGATGTGCTTCCCAATCCAAACGCTGCCCCAGCTCGCCCAAAAGCCAAAGGTCGGCCAGCCAAATCCGAAAAGCCAGAGCAATCTTTGCAAACTCCTCCCACAGTCCTGGAACAGGGGTATGATGGCAAAGACGCATTTTTGAAAGCGCAAAAAGAATGGGCCGCAACTCTTTTGCCAGACCAGCGAATTGCTGTCCGTCACCAGTGGTACCCTTTTCCACCAGGGTTCAAAATTTTGTTGTGGTGCAATAGCTGCAGCAAATGCAGCTTGAACTATGCTGGGTGGAGCGCATGGTGCTTCTATAACGTGGAAACTCGCACCCTGTCCCGACGCTTCACGCCCAGCACTGCCCATGGAAGCTTTGACAAATCACGGGTGTGGAATTCCTTGACGGCCGCCACAGAACACGTCATGAAGGAGCACATGGCCAAGCACGGCAAAGTTTCAACGCAGGACTTGCTGAAGATCACCGAGAGGATGCAGCCAGACAAGCCAGTAGGGGAACAGTTTTTGCGCATTTGGCGAAGGAACCACAAAACTCAGAAGGGTCCAAAGATTGCTCCGTCGTTGTGGCGTGTCTTTGATTGGGAACAGCTGATACGCACCATGCCTTCTCTAGCATCTCTTGGGCCCAGACCACTTGCAAATCAGCTTGTTTGCGTTTCGCATGACTTCTCCCCGTCGAACACAGTTGTCATTTTCGTTAACCCTGCCCTTTTCTGTGAAACGATGAAGCAGCTCTCAAATCCCGGGTACATCAAACTTTGCGGGGATGGCACATTTCGTCTCATCCTTGGAGACTGGGTGCTGATGAACCTTGGGGTCCTCACCAAACACTATGCGCCGGTCTCAGGGGCACACGCTTTCCGGTCCACTTTTTCTCCACTTCTGTTTGGTATCGCAAACAAAGAAAGTTGTCCCACTTACAAGGCTTTGTTCGACGGTGCTTCGCACTGCGCCCATGTCTGCCTCGATATTGATTTGCCCCCGCGTGTGTGCCAATATCATTGCGATTGGCATGCGGGAGAGGACGCAGCCAGGCGGCTGTGCTACCCTACCTCGGAGCGAGTCGCTGATTTCGCTCACTTCATTGGTGCTTGTGTCCGCTCTCGCCTTCCTGTCACCGCAGATGACACAGTCCAAACCTACAGGTCCGGCTTTCCACAAGGTATGAAGAAGCATGCGTTGGACCCACAGTGGCCTACATATCTCGTCTCTTGGGTCTATGTTTTGCGCTCCTGCCCTTCTGCTCTCCTTTTTCATGCCATCTTCGAACGCTTGATCGATTGCATGCTTGCGTCTGACCCACCAGAGACAGCTTGTGTGGATGCTTTGCGGCGCCACTACCTCAAATTGGAACCAGCATCCAAGTACCACATCAGACGCAACGAGGACCTGATCACCGCGGATTGGTGGTGTGGCCTTGCTCGCTTGCAACCTGGCTCAGCGTCCGGAAGTCAGGCCCAAGAATCGTGGCACCGGCACAAACTCAAGAAGTACATCACAGAATTGCGGCAGAATGTCCCAGCATTTGTTTCTTCCTTGGAGTCCTTTACCCGCAGCCGGTTGCAACAACTCTGCTTGGCTGGCGCGTCATTGCCAGATCTCCCTGTCGAGCCTTTCCCTGACAAATTCGTGATGTATGATTCTCCCGCCTTGACAGCCTTGGGCCGGTCATCTGCCGACCAATTTCATCGCACCGCGGCCTTTGACACGTTTCCCGATGAATTTGGCAACGTGTGGTACTGCATGCGAAAAACCTTGACGTCCTACGACCAAGATTCTTGCAAGTGGACGTTCACCGCAGACTGTGACGTCCACAAGCCTCCTCACGGCTCGGCCACATCTCTGCGCACCTTGTTTTTGGCTCGCGATGACCCTACCTTGTTTTTGGGTCTGCAAGCTTTGTCCTGTGTGTCCGACGCAAGAATTGATTTGGAAGCGCTTCGCAAGGTGTTGGCTAAGTACGTTTTAGTCTTGCGTGGTTCCCTGGCTGCAGAATTCTGGCACATCAAAACCACAGCAGGCGAAATGCCACCTTATCGCCAGGCAGCTTGCTTTGGCTGCGACACCTTTTCTTTGCACGCATCTTGCGAGCATATCCATGCCGCTTGGCTGCACGGAGGACAAATTGCTATGGCCACTGCCGAACTGCCTTCTCAGCGTCGCCAAAAGCAGTCCATGCGAGCCAAGCCCACCATCGTTAGGCCCGCGCGCAAACGTGTCTGCGGGACGCAAGCCACAGCGCCCCGTGCACCTCTGTTCGTCGGTTCTTCTGCCTTGCGGGCTTTGCTTGCTCAGCTCGAGTTGGAGCATCTCTTTCCTCTGCTTGCAAAGCAGCAGGTCAACATCGCCACTCTCGCATCTTGGGATTTGCCTGCCATGAGGGCATACTTCCCAGACATCCTGGGCGGTGCAGCTTCACGACTCCTTCAAGCATGCAAACAGCACGCGCCGGACTTAGAATCTTTTTAGTGTCTTGCAGTGCTTCTGTTCTCCTTTCAATCCTCTGGTGCTGCCAATCCATTTTCTTGCGCAGGTCCAGCATGAGCCGACCCAGGAGGCCTTTCAATCAACGCAGTCTTACAGTTTTGTTTGCTTGGGTCTGAAAAACAAGATGTTTTTTCCTTGTCATATCCAACACAAATAATTCTACTATAAACCCACGTTCTAACCTTTCCAGACTAAGCTATGTCTTCTCATACCATTTACTTTTCTGGTCCCTCATTCCTGGTGCAGGAGAAGAAGAACCTTGGTGCGCCGGACGAGGCTGGGTGTCTTGTCACTGGATGCAGATGCATCTTGCTCCCGTACTGTCTTCCTTGGTAAACCCGTCATGTCGTTTCTAGTTGCTACTTCTTTTGTTCCGCCTTAGTCTCATGACTCTTCTCATGACTCTTTCTTTCCTGTCACGACATTCTTACAGTTTTGCTTGCTTGGGTATGTCTGTTTTTCCGTTTCATGTCTAACGCAAGTTTTTTTCCATATAAGGCCATGTTCTTGCCTTTCCAGACCAAGCTACGTCATCCTTCTCATGTCATTAACATTTCCCTTGTTCAGGTGAAGGAGAGCGTTGACGCGCCGGACGAGGCTGGGTCTTATGGCGGGATGCACATGCATCTTCCACACCGTCTTCCCCTCCATTGTTGTGTGAGAAACCTTTCCACTTTGCCACAGTTCCTCCATATCGTACCCTTTTCTGTTTCATGCTTCGAAGCCAGGAGTGCGCAGATGTGCCAGACGAGGCTAGGTTCTCTCGGTTCATTTGTCTTAACGTGACATCTTCTTTGCAAGTGCATCTTGAGCATGTTTGATACTTCCTGAGTTGCTAACATTATCCAGCCAGGCCGCAGACCTGGAAGCAGTGCTCTCCTCAGCTTGCGTTATGACGGCTTGGTGTGCAGCCTGCGTGAAACGATTTTTGCATGTGACGCCACTTGTTCGGTTTCGGTGCGGAGATGATGGAGTTGGTATCAGAAAAAAGGAGCATGTTTGATAAGTGTCTTCACGACCCCTCCATGCCGGCCTAGTGACCATGCGCACGTGCGAAGGACATGGCGTCAGTCGACGAGAGCGAGGGTGAGGCAGGGATTGCAGGTCAAGGTCGGGGGCTAGGTAGCACAGGTACAACTTTACAACATGTTCTTTTTTTAAGTTCATTCATGTTCAAGGAGTTGAAAGACGTTATTTGGATTTAAAGTATTGGGTACTAAGATTGCTGTCATGTTAGGCGAGAGGTGCTCGTTGCAGTCCAAACAGGGTAAACGGCAAAAGCTTATGACTCTTCATCCCCGTGGTTTCACATTGCTTCTGCAACTTTCCCCTCACATCTGTGTCTCCTTTGAAGCTTTTGTTGATGTCTCTTGCCTGAATCTCGGACCCAGGAAATCCCATTGCTGGATGAGAAGCAGAATGAGGACGCAGAGCGTTTGGATGTGGCTAGGTCTCCCTGCACTGTTCTGTCTTGCCCTTGTTCTTCCCATCCATTCCACATCTTTTCTCCTGTGCCTAGAAGCGGATCAACAGGACTTGGCGTTGCCAGTGGATAAGCAAGGTCAGGAGGCGGGAGATTTTCCTTTGCATGTAACTAGGGCTGGTGCCGATTGAATGGCGGTGCTGCTGCAGGTCGAACATGAAGAATCCGAAGAGGAGGTGACTTGGCTGTTCTTCAGATACCTTGCAGCAGGCCAGTGTTGTAGTGTCAAGGTCTTGGCGTCAGACGCAGAGGCCAGAACTGGAAGTGATGCTGATGCCAATTTGCTTTCCTTCGTGAAGCTGTCTTGCCCCTTTACTGCAACAGGTTGCGCCCGAAGCTCCTCGTCCTGAACCAAACCACCCTGTTCCAAAGTCTGTGGGCGTCTTAGCCGTCCCCATCTGTCTTTGGTCTTTTGTGGTCTGACTGCACTTCAGGTCCGGTCCCAAACCAGCTACCTTCGGCTTGCAGCGGCTGGCTTTTGTGATCTGCCGCGTGACATGCGCCAGTAACAGGAAAAAAGAAAGCGCCACATTGTCCTTGCCTTGCTCGCAGAAGGGGCGTTGCGTCAAACTCATTTATCAAGTGCTTTGCATGATCGAAGCGGCTGCTTTTCAACTCTCCATATTGTCAGAAGTTTGCTATTTAAACTTCCTTCGGCTAGTACTACTACTACTACTACTACTTCTACTACTACTACTACTACTACTACTACTACTACTACTTCGTACTTTTTCACTTCACAATTTGCTTTTCGCCACAGCCGCGTGCAATTTTTCGACATCAAAACTCCAAAAAGTGCTCCCAGACCCTCAGTTTTTTTAGCATTTTGACTTCATAATATGCTTCTCGCCACAGCGGCGTGCAATTTTGCGACATCAGAACATCAAAAAGTGCTTCGGAGCTGACGTGTTTTGTACATTTTCTACTTCAAAATAGTGCTTCTTCGCCACAGCGGCGTGCTATGTTTTCGACATCTGAACTTCAAAAAGCGCTCCCGGACCCTCAGTTTTTTAGCATTTTGACTTCATAATATGCTTCTCGCCACAGCGGCGTGCAATTTTGCGACATCAGAACATCAAAAAGTGCTTCGGAGCTGACGTGTTTTGTGCATTTTCACTTCAAAATGTGCTTTTCGCCACAGCGGCGTGAAATTTTTGATTTCTCCTCTGAGCTCCGACCTCCGCACCCGCCGCTTTAACAGGCCTACTTTTCGACTAACCCGACACACGAATCATTGGAAAAACACAGCATTTTGCGACTTCGCTAACATTTGGCGCGGATGTATCTTCTTTCTTCTGACTTTCACGCTGGTGCCTCTTTTTACTTCCGACTTGACTGCGTGTCTCATCTGCTTTTCAACTCTCCATATTGTCGGAAGTTTGCTATTTAAACTTCCTTCGGCTAGTACTACTACTACTACTACTACTACTACTACTACTACTACTGCTACCACTACCACGTGAATAATTTTTTTTTGATCCTCTTAATAATTTTTTTTTGATCCCCTGGGAATAATTTTTTTTTGATCCTCTTAATAATTTTTTTTTGATCCTCCACCCGAGTTTCTAGGCTGTGGCCTGCTGTGCGCTCCGAAGTCTTGTAAAGAGTTTGATTTTTGAGAATTGGATAGAATTGAATTTTCGTGTGACCTTACAGAGGCCTTCCAGAGACAGGACATGGTACACTTCTTAATGATTTGATTCTGTTCGGATCATGTCATCGCACATCTTGCAAACATAATTTAAACCTGCACACCACAACCATTGCTGATCATTGGCATGTAGTGGGTTCATCTGGCAAGGGAGAACATGTTCTTAAGTCAAGCGTCACATTGTCGACTCCTAATCTTCTCAATACAAGAGCAACAGCTACGAATCTGCAAAGATGCAGCAGCGGGTCACATTAGAGGCCATTAGTTCTAGAAGTGAAGGTCAACTGTGATAAGCCAAAATTGATTGAAGTTGTGAAGGCAACACTCTTGAGCCAATACTTCGGCAATCACACTATCACTAGAATTTGGAGCATATAGCCCACTGACTGTAAATGAAAAAAATGATCGCAAGGCAACATTGTCACGTGAATTTGTCACAGCGTTTCAACCATATATAGATTGAACACTATCGAACTTGTTCCGGAAGTGTAAATCGTAGTTTCACAATCTCAATCCGGAATTCCCGCCTCCAAATCTCAAAAGTTTAATCCAATGTCAATGTCTCAATACATAAATACATCTCAATACCGGTCCGGAATTTGGGAACATTGAATCTGAGTGGAACTCATGACCCAACAAGCTGCTGGCAAGCGGACCTTCCAAATTTGAAATGCAACTTTGAAGAAAACTGTTGTTGAACTTAACTATCATGGTGACAACCAAGCACGATCTCCTTTTTCTTCTGTCTCCGCAGGTCTGATTGAGTTTGCGTCAGTGCAATCACTGCACCGCCTGGAAAAGGCGCGGCTGTAATTGGTAAATGATCATCCCAACTACATGCAAAACATGGCAAGAGCCAAAGCTAACATGCTTGGACTCTACTCAACACGTCAAAGAGATGTGAGTCTGGTTGTCGCAGCCGCTAAGAATACGCCAGCGGATTTCTGTGGATTTTCATGAGTGTTTTGCCAGTTGACTTATAAATCTGAGGTGCTTTTGTCATGGGAATCTATGCCCCCCCAGTGCCGCTCGTTGGAAGGAAGGCTTGATTTAAGTATTCACCACTATTGATTACTCTCTCTCTCCTTGCTTCTTCGGGGAGCATTGGGGTTCTTTGGACAGGATAACTGGGCAGGTGGTTCTCCCCTACATGGAAGCATGAAGGACTGTACTCGATTGAATCTCGATCGAGGGTGACCATTCAAGCTACATATAATGATATATTTATATAATCATATAATATTGATGCCAGTAAGCCGTAAAAACGTTCGCAGCCCTCCACCTACTGTCTTCAAAACGATTTTGAAACGTTGATCTCCGGGTTCACAACTATTCCTAGCGCCCAACTCCATCATGCCTCCGCTTCTGCTGCAGACCGTCCAAAACAGGCAGAGCTTGGAAGCATCAAGCCTGCGCACCATCTCGAAGAAGGTCTTTGATGTCGTGCTGTGGATCATGCCGTATAGCACGGGTGCAATTGTGTAGGAACAGTACTCCACCTGTGCACTACAAAATGGATTCCCTGCAGACTGAATCTATTCACTACAAAATGCCCACGCTACAAAATGTCATTCGCAAGACAACTAACATGATGTTCCATCCGAAACACCCGCTACAAGATGTTTAGTTCAAAATATAAACTGCTATTAAGTGATTCATGGCCATCAATGTTTCCAATGAAGCCTACTACTACAAGATTCCAAGATGCGTTTGGCTTTTTATAAAGGAGTCAAAAGAGTGGCCATGCAAGAAGCATTAAGCACTATAAAATCCTGACAAGAAATCCTGACAAAAAACGCATCTTCAATATCTCAAAAGTTGAGGCGTAGACTTCATTCAGCTTTCGACTCACGAGAAAGCTTTCCAACACATACAATACATATCGATTTGAACAAGTCTAGAAGGATGATTGACTGGGAAGAGTGAACTGGGATGATTTTGTCCAGTGTGAGAAGAAGTGCCACACAAATCTATTGAATGTGCTTCATGCAAGTCTTCCCTCTGAATCATTGTTCCCAGTTCCCAGTGCAGGGGTAAACTTGGTCAATGGCCTTTCGTATTGGGTCACCTCCCATCTCGGCTTGCTTTAGTATTTACTCTCCTTTCGTCTTCTTTGGAAAGAATCCAAAAGTACAGCACCTGTGATTAACCAATATGTGATTGGATGTCATCTGCACGGATGCGGCACTCAGGATGCACTTCCCTTTTTTGGAAAGACCTCCCACGCACAGGCAGGCGCCTCCGGAGAAGACCACAACCTTTTTAGACGTCGACCTCTTTCAGTACGGTGCCTCAGCTATTCTGAATAGAACTCATCGCGGAGCCAAAACTATACTATTGGGTCCTCTTTGGAATTCGTTGGAGACGTATGATCAATTGAAAAAACTGTTCAAGTACCAAGTGAAAACAGGCTAAACAGTATGTTTGACAAGAAATGATTACATTGCTTCGGAGAATCTTCAAGACATGTTGCATTGGGCTCCTTTTTGGATACACGAAGACATACAGATGCGGAGGCAGTCGGCCAGTTAGGTTAGCAAACGGGCGGCAAGCGAGATTCCAAGAAAGATGAAGAAAACTATCTGGACTTCAGCATCTTAAGCGTGAGCAAGCAGGTGTTAAAATAACATCAAGGTACCCAAACTCATGTCTTCCCAACTCAGTCTGACCATGTTTACAAGGTAGCGAACATAAAATCAACAAAAAAGATAAAAGAGTCAAGGTTTCGTTCAGGCCCAGAATCAAAACATGAAAATAAAATAGGCCGCCACGGGCTTGAGATTACCCATTTAAGTTTCTCTAACTGGCGATTTGGATCAAACTGGGAGGGGTTTAACATGGCTACAATTGGATACAGATACTGCAGGATCCATGGCCTGACAAGTTGCCCAGCACCAAGGTTTGTTTGTCTGCAAAGCAAATTGACCAATGCATCCAAGATACGGTGTCGTCAACGCTGCCAAGACTGGGGCTCCTAGCCACCCTAGGATATTATGTATCTGGTATGCTTGATGCCCAGTTAATCGCAGTCAATGGCAAGGCAGAGAAGCCGTCGTGTCGTACTAGTTGGCCAAAATGTAGCAAATCCATCACAATGTGCCGACCCCTTGATTCACAAAATAGCCTCCTCCACGGCATTGCCCTCAGCGAAAAGTGATTGATTAAAATCGCATCTTCCTCTGCCCACACAAATGGTTCTAGGGCTTCTGAGCACTTCGTTGCTGAATCGTTGGAAGGGCGACGAACACACACAAGGAGTGTCATTGTCACCACGAATGGTGAGAAATGCGGACATTGGATACAGATCTGCGAAAATACTCGCCGATATGTCGTGTTCGTTCAATCTGCAGCCAAACACCAGAAGCGTTTGATTTTCAACAAGTGAAGCACATGTAGTGTGGGCGGAACGCATTTCAGCTGTCATATTCAGCTTCTTTTGACAGTTGTTGAGAATTTTAAAACGTGGACTTCAACTGCAAAACCAAGAGGACACAGAATGATACAAATGACACCAACCAAAAATTTGGGAGGTCGAGAGATCTGAAGCTCGTCTCACTTTGGCACACATGAGGTTGGCAGAAACAAAGAAAAGCCCATGGCAATGGGCGTCAATGGGCTGTTTGCGAAGCAAGAGGGGAAAACAGGAATGCTGGGTATCCTTATGATGTTCTCTCCAAATCCAAACGCAGAATCTGAATGTCATCATTTTCTAAGCACGTGCCACATAATGTCTGTCAGAACGCCAGCGTCTCATTTTGCAACTCGTCAGCTTGGGGCCAAATGCTTTCCGATGCGAAATCTGGCAAGCAAGTGGGACAGCGCATGCTTGGGCTTTGGATGGTTGAATGCAGCAAGGTAGCAACTCAACATTAAGAGACCATTGGCAAGGCTGCATGCTTTGTTCATTGTTGACCCTGGCTGGACAAAAGTGCAACTGCAAGAAATGGAAGCTTTGATTTGGCCTCAAAAGTGCTTAGTGGACCAACTAGGAGCTATCTAGCACATCAAACAAACAAGCTCGGTGTCTCGGTGCGAATGGTCGAATCTCGTCTTGCTAAAATTGAAAGGCCAAGAATCGATTCGGCTGGATGTGGCGAAAGTTGTGGAGATGCATTTTAACAGTCCGGACGACGAATTGGAAACGACCAAACGTACAACCTCCTGCTCCCACCAATGAAAGTCGACCTGGCACGAAGATCCTTCTGTACTGTGTTTTTGCTATATCGTTAAGGATAGCAACATCTTCCAAACAAAGGTTCTGAAAGCTGACTCTCAAAATCATCCTGGCTTTGCTTCACATGGCCCGGCATTTGACATGCTTTGAATGCTTTGATTCAACTTGCTGATTTCAACCAGTTCGCCGCGGTCTGAAGTCTGGACAGGATTGCGGCTTTCAGAAGGCGAACAGAATGAACTCCAAATTTATTTCGGACTACGGACGACGGGACGCGTCTTATATATCGCACTTTGCAAGCTGCAGTGCGACGGGCAGCAGTTTGCTGGCTCCGAAGGGCGTTGGCATTTGAACATATCTCAGCATGCGCAGGTGTGGGAGAATGGCACATTTCTCGTAGTTGCCGACACAGAAGTGAGACACAGGCCGG
>DF242839.1:0-49217 GCA_000507305.1 Breviolum minutum Mf 1.05b.01 | reverse complement strand
TTTTAAAAAAAATAATAATTTAAGCATCCCTTCCCCATATAAAGGGAATAAAGGAAGTCAAGACCATTTCAGACCCCAAAAAGGTAGCCACACCAACCAATATCAAGGGGGCGAGGTCTAAGGTTGCATTAAGAACCCCAACAGCAAATTGTTTGGCGAAAAACGATGGTTTTTACCTGTATCTAATCAAATATATATATGTATAATGTCAAATCTATGTATATACACATTTATACAGAAAGATATATAATTATATATATCTTGTGCGCGTGTATATGTATACATATCCTAGGGGTCGTGCAAGCCAATTCTTTTTTCGAAGATGTTCGGACCATTTCTGTCTCCTCAGAAAGCACCTTGGCAAATGCAAGACCGCGCAAGATGATGTTTTTGTAAAGCCAGGTTTAAATGCTTCCATTTCAAGTTCCTCGGTCGCCCCCACCTTGCTGTCTCATTTTAGTCAGCTGTCAGTGCATCCCACTCGTACATACTGAAGAAGCAGATCTGATCCTGAATATCAATTCAACGGAGGGAGGAACCAGGAAACACTAAATTCTCCCAAAGCTTCTTGAGTGAAACAAGATGCTGCATCATTTCATGATTTTGGGATGGGTCATATTGGATGAATTTCCCGTCACTACACTTTACGGGTGAGGTTGGACATATGTCGAAGTCGTGTCCAGCAGTCCTTGGCCCGCAGGATGAGCTCCTCATTTTTGATGGATGTATCGGGATCAACTACCTGAGCAGGTGAAACGGAAAAACACAAGGAAGACATACACCAATGTCCCACCAGAAATTTGTGTGGCTGTAGGTCCTTATGGTACTATCATTTACGTTTTTTACATAACCATGAAAAAAACAGGCTGCCATCCTACTTTTTGCAGGTAGATCATCTGTTCACATTTTCTTCCAAGAGTATGGTCCCAACCATGTCAGCTACACTTCAAACTGTTCATGGCCTCACGTTCGCTCTCTTTAAGCTTCACATCCACATTGTTGAAGGCGCGTATGACCTCATTCCACAAAAAAGTCGTATTTTTAGCGATCAAAGACACACAAAATCTTGAAATATCTTGAAAGTCTGTAGGTCAAACATCTACTTGATAACAACAAAAAAGTTAACCAACAATTACAGTAGGCTTAAACCAACTCCCACCAATGGCCAGTGCTATTCGGATCATTGCGATTGAAATAAAGCCTCTGACGGACTGCTCGTCCTGCTGCTCGTAGAAGACCCAACAAACCTGGCGAAATTCTGCCATCCAAATACCAGTACATCGGGCAACTTTTCCGAGATCAGACATTCCGAAAAGTCAACGACCATGGTTTCAAACTTAACGGCGACCCCGGACATAACTGCGGTTGTCGCCGCGACCAGAGAGTTTGGAGCTTTCTTTCAGGGGCCAAACCTCAATCAACACACAATCAGAGAAAGCCGGTGAAATGGCTGGTTTGGACTTTATCAAAGCTCTATTGGACTGGTGTTTCCTCAAGCAAACAAAAGGGATCTAAGGATTTCTTTTCTTTTTGTTAATCGATCTCAGCATAAGACCATCAAGGAAAACTTCCATCTGCTCATGTAGTCAACGCTGAGTACCTTGGTACGGTGTCAAAAACGAGTTGTTCTGGGCTCTGCGCCAAAACATGTTTGTTTGGGAAATCTTGAACCAAAATCATTTGGGAGTGAGGACTCCCCCATTACCTCGCCTTTTGGGTGATGTCACGTGACGTCAAAAAATACTTGAAGTTTGAGCTGAGAGGCGGTTTCGATATGCTTGCCTTTGACAATGGCTGTGCCTCATCGCGGAAAAAATGGGCACACCATAAAACTGCATCTGAACAAAAGGAGAAACCCAAAGAAGACGCTTCTGATGGAAGTATTTCACCAATCAAATTGATGAAATAACTTGGGATCTCCTTGCTGAAATAGCTTTAAGGGATGGTACCTAACAACCAGAATTTGCCCAGATTAGGAAGAAACTGCGAACAATACGCAGCTTGCAGTTGCTTTTCTGTTTTTCAATATCCATTTCCACGCTTTTCTAGTTGGTGGTTTCAACCTATATGAAAAATATGCTCGTCAAATTGGATCATTTCCCCAGGGATCCGGGTAAAAATCAAAAAATATTTGAGTTGCCACCATCTAGTGATTGGCCAAAACATCGGTCGCCCTCAATTGATTGGACATCTCACCATCTAACCATCTCTGACTCCAAGGGACGTTTCACAAGGCTCCTTTTGAGCTTAGCTTTCTCCAAGTCTTCCTGCGCCAAGATCTCCTTCAACCGTTCGGAATCTTTCAGGTTCCAAAAAAAGGTTGTCTAAAGGGAGGGCAACCTGGAAATGCGTTTTTGACCTGGAAAATTTCCAGAAAAAACTAACATATGGGTGTTTCCAAAAACAATGGTACCCCCAAATCACCCATTTTAATAGGGTTTTCCATGATAAACCATCCATTTTGGGGTACCTCTATTTTTAGAAACACCCATATCACCTCATTAGGCATGTTTGAGTCGATGATTTTTCCTTTTCCAAGGTGGGATATGTTAGTTTCCTGGAGGGTAAAGGTTCGGACGATTCACCCCATTCGCGAAATCCTCATTGCTGGGCCATGCAGGAGGCACCCAGCCATCTGCCGTGGGATAGATTCCCTCAGTGGCCTCAATGACACTGCGATTCGCAAGGTGTTGAACAGAAACAGCAAAACAAACCGGGGTTTCCTCATTGGATTCTAGTTGGTGGTTTCGGTTTCAACCCCTTTGAAAAATATTAAACGTCAAAATGGGAATCTTCCCCAAATAGGGGTGAAAACAAAAGATATTTGAAATCACCACCTAGGATTCTCGTACTGATTGCCGAATCATGCAGAAAACAAACGCATATTTCTGTTTTACCTTGTGTTTACTCTTCACGATCCTGAGTTGGCTGCCCACATGGCTGGTTACTCTGCCCAGCCGGATGTCTCTGAACAAGAAACACCGCGGAGGTCACTCCACATGTCAATGTGGCTGTGTCAATAGTCATCCACGTCAAAAATATATAGGGAATGGTCTATCCCGTTTTTCAGAACGGCAATACTAATATACTAATAAGAGGTATTGATCTAAGCCAAACATACAACAAACTAGCTCTTCGGGATGTCACTCCACACGCCTATAATGAAGATAAGTTCTTCTATGGAAACATCACCCTATCCGATGGCCGATGTCGCAGTGTTTCACAGCAGCGTTTCCATGTCGCGCTTCTTTTCAGAATGGCAAGGGCATCTGGCCCCCGGCGGATCACCCCTACTGCCAATCAAAGACTCTCCGAGAGCAACGAGGAACTTCGCACGGAAAGGGGTTGTCACTACGGAGTTGGGCAGCGTTTACACCGGCCCAAAATCTGTTTGCCTTTTACATCGACAATAGCACAAGAAATGGTGTATTTATCTAGGATAATATACCATGTCTTGTTACTGTAACTGCTTTTTCGTCATTGTAACTGAAGGGTCCTAGTGCAACATGTGGACATAAAATTGTTGTGTTCATTCTCAAGAAGGTCGATAGAAGATTCAACTTCTGATTTTTCTTTTGTTAGGTAACCAATTTCAATAAATTATGTGCATTTCATTTGGGAAATACTTTGCCAAAAATGATATGTAGTAAAGGTAGAGCTGAAACAAAGATGCCGCTTTCAAAGAGTGCCTGTCGGACAGTGGCCAATCTACCAAAAGGTCGGCTGTGATCATTGTGGACCAGATGATCTTTTCTCAACCGCTCGACTGTTAAACCTTTGCTGAATGTTTTCCTAGACATTCAACTACAAACCTTAAACGAGGATTTCAAGTCGCGGCTTTCAGAAAGGATGCTGGAACGAGTGCGTTGGCATGGCCACAGTCGCCCATTAAGGGCTTTGCTGTGACCCATTCAGGCATGGCGCAGCATTACGGCAGCCAAATCCTTTCAAGGCCAAGGTAAAGACATCATACCAAGACATGCACGCTTGAAGGTTCTATACAGCTCCAACTTATACACCAAAACACCAAGAAGTTTCCCCCATATGAAAAAAAAACGGATGCGTGTCAAGCCACTGAATGGTTATATAGGCAAATGAGCTACCCTATAGCACCTAACCTTCCCCTTAAAAAAAGAAGGTGATTGCCAGGTGAAATTGGAACTCCCATCAGACTTAGTTGATTGATGAATCCAAGGGTTTTTCCCTGCATTTTACGCCCAAAGCTTAGAAACAGCCACAGGAGGGTTATTTTCCAGGCTTGATCATTCTTCCCAGATAGGCACAGCTTATACTAAATTTGTACGTGGAGAAGCCTAACATTTTTCTCGATCCACAACCATCCTTATTTTTCTAAGTTATTGATAGGAAAAATTGCAAGGCATCGCAAGAAAGACAAATTTGGAGTTTGGAGTCAGTGGATCATGATCATCTACAGTGGAACAATTCCAGGCGGTTCTATAGATTTCTCATGAGGATGTTTAGGCGGAGCACTTGCAACCAGCAACGTCTCAACGTCTCAAACACAAAACTCCCCTACCAATGTCCTCTGGCTGCCGTGGAAATTCACGGTACCTTTGCTCCGCGTTTCACGGGTGTCGGGTACATCTTTCCCAGCAGGGACCCTTCACAAACCTCACAAAATTCTGTGTTTCCAGGAAACGATTGGTTATTTAAAAGACTACTTTACAAGAACCCCGAACTGGGGGAGGTAGGGGTAGTATGCTTACCCGGAAAAGCATACTTCCCATTGAACTGTGGGGATCTCAACAATGGCGGGTTTTTTTCAGGTGGTCGAAGGGAATCATGCACAACATGTGACCATCCATATCCAAATAAATCAATTTGATCAAGGTAAAACAACCCATGAAAGGAATTGATTTTTTTTCAATGCATTGACTCTGTAAAAAAAAAAACTCTACCCATCCAAACATCAAATCAAAGTGAGCAATGAGTGTATTTCATGCTTCAAAACAAATGCGTTTATCATATATAGTCGTTTGGCTTATATTCTCATGTTTAGATTCTAACTTGATCTGTAGCTCCTGCTTTCTGGCAGCAAAAAATTTGCTGAAGCACCATTTTTGTGTATTTGTGATGGTGAGGATTTCATCATCAAACAGTTTGCTTGAGAAAAAGGAATTCGAATGATTCGCACCGGTGTATGATTGGAGGACTTGAAAAAAAGCACCTCTTACTCCTTGTGAAGAATGTCTTATGAGGTCCACCCCATACATGGTTCCATCATGTTCCATCCTAGCCGCCCTAGGCCATGTTACTCAAGACTTTCAATTTCACCCAACAAAAGTTGATCAAATTCATAAATCACAACATGCCATAGAGATCTACTACAACATAAATTCAACCTTGCATCTCACATCTACATCGCCCTGTCTGTGTCATTCTCTTTGTTGGTCACTTCGTTCTAACTTCCAACACCCACCATTTCCATCTAATATGGGCGTTTCGTCGTCATCCTTCGCCGAGATGCCCTACGAATTATCTGAAGGTAAAGGGATCGAGCCCTGGGCCATGCAGCCCAGGATATTGCGTTGGTGCCCTCAGGTTCGGAGAATGTTGGAAAACACATACCCAGGTCTGGTGTGCTTTGGGGGGGGGGGGGTTCTGAGAGTGAGGTTATAACATGGTTATATATAACATGCCTGCCTCAGTTTGCTACTTACTACGCCTGAACCTTCTAAGTTTTTCCAAAATTGGAAAACTGCAAATTATTCCAAGCCACTGGGCGACTTCATGAAATTTCATGCAATTTTCATGCATTCATTATATATATATATGCCGTTAAAACCTCTACAAAAACATCCCCCGGCAAAAAATGCCAGCACCGGTTTCGACACCGGCGATCCAAAAACCACCAACTTCGCTCAGGCCAAGTGGCGATCCAAAGACTGTTGGCATGGAAGGCCGCCCACCCATGCCTGGTGGAGCAGTTTTGGCAAATGAAGATCGCTGGGTGAATTTATCGTCGATTTCCCTTAGAAATTTTGTGAAAATTGAGAGTTGGAAAAACCTAAACCAATGAACCCATGAACTGGAATTTAGATTTAACAAAAAAACACCTTAAAACAAAAGTCTGGAAACCAATGAACTGGAATTTAGATTTGAAATAAAAAATATACAGAAAAACACTTGAAGACTTGAGTGAAGTTCTTACTGGTTCCATGCAAAAAAGATCGTACAGGGAACCGTAGTATCTTGATGTTTTCTTCATTTTTGCCATGTACCGAATGGTATGTAAGCGCACCTGTGCACGGTGTGCCATAAGTCGTTTGCGGAGGCATAGCCAGGCCCTGTAGGGAGGCATCAATGGACACCGGGATCAATGGACACCCTCCCGGGCTTTTGGACATAATCCAAAACCTGAGAGTAAATCCTGGAGAAGCCAAAGCATAAGGTTGAATGTAAGACGGTTCAGTTCAGTTTAGGTTCAGAAACCTATTTCCGTAACGAGAGTCATCTTGTCAACCAACCGATGCGGATTCTCTCAATACCCCAAACCGTCAAATTGATATTTGATGCGAGAAAATCCATACTTCATCATGATTCTTTGAATTTTCCCCAGGACTTCTCCTGCCTGCTGTTGTGCCAGACCTGGCCTCAGTGATTAAAACAAAAAAAATGCCAAAAGGTGTTCTATCGGATTCCGTGGCAATTCATTCAATACGTTATCATTTTGGTAGTGTTTCCATCCTAAACCATCATGCAGAGGATAATGGTCAACTGAGCCGACCATCAAAAATGGCCCTTAAGAACCAAGGGCCAAACGTCGTGGAAGCAGGCTCCACCTGCTGGAGACAATGGACAGCAAAACATCCATAGGAAATTCCAGGTACCCTGTGGAGAGATCGTCACTACACACTCCCTAAAACTAAGATGACACTTGAAAATAGGCTGAATCCCGATTCTATTGCCACCATCTATTTTCAGGTGCTTTTGCTGTTAGTTTCAGGGAGGCTATTTAGATTGCCAACTATGCCCTTTGACTGAAGTTGTTGGGCAAAAAATCGACCCAAGCAAGCTTTTCTAAGCCACGGGGTCTTCCATGTTGCAAAGTGACACTATTGTCTTACACAAACAGGTGCAAAGCTGACTGGTCTTGAAACATATTTCTTGAGGCATACAATGTACTGATATCAAAAACACTGATAGAGGCGGTTCCTCAATATCTGGACGCCATTCGCCAAACCATAATCCATGTTTTCCCAATCACCAATTCCACGTTCACATCACCAAATTGCAATTCACCAACGACCAAAAAAAATATCGCCATTGGAAAAAAAAAAGACACTCCAAGAAGGGGATGACTGAGAACCCTCATTCTCCCCCCACCTGGCGGCCACATTGGCGGCAAAAACTCGAGCCAGGACTCAGGTTATGGGACCCACTTTTTTTGGGCGGATTGAAAGTGGTGAGGTAGTTAAGGGAAGAATTCAAGAGTCAGTTGTTCAGACCATTTCTTTTGACATCATTGTCTAAGCACTTGTTTGTGCAAAATGCAGCACAAAAGAAAAAAAACAATAATCTATAATTGCAATTTCATTGTTGATGTAAATGGTTTTCATGCATGATTTGCTACACACTTGTGGCTTTTGAATGTCATGTATCACGATTTCCAGATTGCTTCTTGTGTCGATTTGTGTGACACAGTTCTTTGGCACCCCAAACGGATATGAACTTCCACAGGCCGTGCAAAAGCCACCCACCAGAGATGCGGATGCCACCTGGAGCAGTGTCGCTGCACAGTTTGGAGCAGTTGAAATAATCTACAGCAACAAACGTTGAAACGATGCATGGTTCAATACCCTCCAAGGAACTAACATATCCCACCTTTGGAAAATAAAAATCATCTTCAAAATTGACTTTTCAGGGGATATGTTAGTTTTGGGGAGGGTAGTCTTTCTGAAGGTTTCTCCGCCAATATCAATCTCAACTGATTCAATGATTCAAGAAGAAACCTGCCGGTCAATCCCTTCTTTTTCATAGATACATCGGAGCTTGCGGCAGGCTTAGATATGGAAAAAATGTGTAACACCTTCCAATTTAGACCCAGCTTCCATCTATGAATCATCGTTCATCATCAATCATCCATCCATCAATTCACCTCTTTTTTTGCGGTACCACAAATTCGGTCAAACAACTCACTCAGCCATCCCCAAACTGAGTGAGACAAACTTGGCATCCTGTACTCGAAGCACTGGGACCGGTAGATCCAGGACCAAGTCTACTTTGTGACTCGATCACCGTCACACTGTCCCGCGGCACCTGGGGGAAAAACCCCGACTCCAAACACCAAAAAAACAACCAAGCAACCTCCAAAGTGGTCTGTTAAACATCAACCAAAAAAAAACAAAGCAAGTCCCAAACATCACGCATATGAAAAAAAAGACACTCTGGAGAAGTTTCAAAACAATATGACAGGTGTTTCATGGGAAAATGTAACTCGAACAGTTTAGAATACCACTTGTGATGCCCAGCATATCCAAGAATCTCAAGGACTTCAAAAAAATGGTGATCATGTGACCTGATCATATTCCACAAAAAAACGATGTTTCAAGTGGAATCGACTAGGAATCCATCTATCAACCATATATTCGGCTAAGGTCACCTAAGACCACCAAACAAGTACGTGACATACACCGTTCAATCAGCCTTGACCAAAAGGTTCCATTTCAAAATGTCTCATCTCTGGCCGTGCATGAATAAATTAAAGGCCAACCTGGATTTCTCTGAAATGTTCAGAAAATGTTGAAAAGATCCTTCTAGTTACAGTAACTATATACCTTTTTGGCGGAACATCACATTATGAAGTCACTATAATGCACCTGATACTCAGTATACTTTACTATGTAAATGAACCTAAATGAATTGTGTGGACACCACCCTGTCTTTTTTTTGGGACCATCCTGAAACACTAAGCATCACCCTATCATGTTCCTTCCACACCTCGAAGACGGGTGCCTCACTGCTTCTCCCTCGCCTTTTTTGGATGGTCGGAGTTTCATGACTTCCCAAAACTGCCCTGGAAAATGGACAAGAAGAGATGAATGATATTGGGAAACTATGGGGATTTAGATGGATTTAGTGGGAAAACCATCCACTCTTGAGATGCAATCATGTCTTGAAAGACTGTGATACCACTGGAAGCCAGGGTAGGTAGTTGTCTGATGCGAGATCCTATCATGCTTCCGATAGCAGCGGTAAGGTCTTCATAATATGTTGTCTGGAGGTTCTGGTTACAAACATGGCTGTTGGATTTTGCTCGATTTTATCCAGTCATGAAAACCCTTGACTCCGACTCGAGTCCGATTCTGAACCGCGAATTCAGGTCAAGCCTGCAAGTGAAAAACCACTGAAAGACATCAGTACCAACCCCTCCTCTAGATTCAATGATCATCTTTTGCTCACATAAGAAACACCCCCACCCTCCCAAAAAAAAAATCAAGGGTGGTCCACAACCTTCGGTTTACCCCTCACTCTATGGCCCGAGCTCGGGGAGACGGAGAGGAATCATGGGTGCCTTCCAGGCATGGAAAAACTCCAAGGGTGCCGGTTTGCCACACGGTTGGTTACCCCCTAGGTGGGGTGCAGTTGGAATGATCTATTTTTTTCATTCTTTTCCGAAAACAACGAAAAATCCAAACAAAATCACCGGGCCAAAAACTTTTATAAAAAAAATCCGAGGGTTACGAAAAAATAGAGGTGTTTTTATATAAATTGATCCCTTCCATTTTGCGATTAAAAAAAACACCAGAAACACACTTTCCGAAAGCACACCTCCAATTCGCAGGAAGCTTTCAAAGTGGGCAGCTGTGTTTTCTGAAGCGTATTCCTGAAGCGTTTAAAAAAAACTCCGTGGGGAAAACACGGCGGGCTCCGGCGCTTTGGGGTGATAAATCAAATACCGTACCTACAAATGTTGCACCACCTGTGGGGAAGTTTTTGTGCATATATGTGACCATTCCATCAACAATAGCTGCAACATGTTTTTTGTGATTCATTGGGGGTCCTCCGGCTTGCAAAAGTGACACATTTGGTGTTTTTGTTGGACAAGTAGAGTCAAATCCAACATCATGGCTGAAATATACCCCATGTTCAATGAGAAATACATCTTCACAAAAACCAGCTATGTTAGTTTATCAGAGTGTAAACTCTCAAATGCAGATCCAGCATCAACGCTGAAGGAGTGAGCGTAGCTGCAGTAGCTGCATTAATGTCTACCTTGGCGAATCTCTTGTCATTAGGTTGGTCTTTCCTTGTCAGTTCATGACTAGCCTCCTGACTTTTGACATACAACCCTAGGTTTGCAGCCTTTTTAGAAAATCTTTCATGGGAAAATGAAATGATGGATCATGTAATGATTATTGACCGCAATGGTAATCGGGAACTTTTGTAAAGACTTTTAAAAAAAGTGATGAATTGACAGTGAAATGGAAACTCTCATAACTCCAAAAACAATCATTCATCCACGGTCTATCGGGAGAAAAAAAACTATCAACTTCATCCGTAGATCTTGCAAATTCCTATGCTGATGCTTCAGAAATCTGGGGCAAGCTATCCAGTAGAGAATCATTGAATTATGTTGCTCCCTGGAAGTTTAACATAGCACCTGAAAATAAGCCATCCCAAAAGGAAACCAAAAAGTAATCTTCAAACCATCATTTTTCACGGGACTATGTTAAACTTCGGGGGTGTACAGTATCCAATTAATTGTGGCAATCACCGGTTCTTGCCTCCAGCAAATTAACACGTCACATGACAAACATTGACATTGACAAGCACCATTAACTTATAAAGTCTTTTATCTACACCCCTGAAAATTAAACGACTGGAACCTAAAAAAAAACAGCTTTTGTATCAATAATCCGGAAAATCATCGGAAAACCATCGAAACAAAACCTCCATTTTTGGGTTCAATTCATGTGAATTTTCCAGGGTGTACACCCCCGAAGATTCACATAAAACCTAAAAATCATGGTTTGGAAGATGGTTTTCCTTTTCCAGGGGGGGTATTCTCAGGATTCCATCTTAATCTTCCAGGGTGTATCTCCATTTTTATGGGTCCAGATGAACCCATCCATTTCCCCGACGCTTGACTCGCCGGCCGTTTCCCCCTGGGTGCTTCCCCAACGGTGGCCACGGATCTGCCAGATGGAGTGCAATCTCCCGCAGCCTTGGTGAAACGGCCGGTGGAAACGACCTGTTGAAGGGAGGTTAGTTACCAGATATGAAGGGGGTAGGTTAGGAAAGAGAATCCCATGTAAATCAAATATGTAGAGACTACATAGCATAATGTACCTTTGAAAAAATTTCCTGTATCCCATTCTTACACCAAGGGTTGACAGTATTTTTGCAGCCAAGGCCCACTTTGCAGACTATACACAAAAGATTTGCTTAAAAGAAGGGCCCGTATGGCACCTCCAACCTGTATAAAAGAAATATCCTACCAATCTAAACAAGGTTTGGATGATTTTTTTTAGATGATGGCAAGATTATCTCTTTGAGAGAATGCTCCGTCTCTGCTGGTTCTGCGAATGTTCCAAAAAACAACAGATCTTTGCATCTTTAGTGCTTCAGCCTTCAATAGGAAAAAGACAGTATGCAGATTCCTGATATTAGGCTTGCCAAATTATAATGGGGAAATCAAAACCCGTGAAAAGGCCCGTTACAAACCAACTTTCCAGATTTTGATTCTGGCTTCGGGATCTGATAGTCCGGGATATTCCGCAACACTTGTTTTTCTGATAGAATTCTTTCAGATCCTTCTTCTGAAAGGCTCCCATTTCCAACCAAAACTCCAAAAGACATTGGTGATTCTGCCACACTGGATCAGCAGTCACTGATATGATGATCATCAGCTTTCAGCTTGCCGAGCCCCCGCACACTCATTGGAATGTAATGGGTTTTGCCCTGAGCAACCCCCATGGGTCGCGAATGTTTGCAGAGATCAAATGTGTGGTGCTTTGATGAAGGGAAAGCGGGTGAACATCTACTGAGAACCCATCGAGTCCTGCTTCCTTTTGTGTTGCTTTGAAAGTCTTCTTGATCTGCCACTTTCAAAGGTCTGTTCCAACATCAAAATCAGAGTTTCATACAGAATGAAGACTTCGTCACCGGCATACCGAGAAAGTGGTCACTCCTCACAGACCTCCTTTGCATGTGGTCCAAGTTTTCAAAACAATCTGCTTTGGCCACAGCTATCTGAAAAATATCCACAAGTCTACTATGAATCGTCATAATCATACATTTCCACCTTTCAGCTTTCTGGAACAAAGATGAAGCTGCAGCTGAAGCCATGGCCTCCAAGGCATAAAAACCAATGGCCTTTTCTAATCCACCCAGGTTTTCGGAGCTGCCAAGGAGCCGCATTCGGCGTGGCTGGTGGAAGTGTTGGCCTTGTCGGCGTTGACTATGAGCATCTCATGGAAATGGTGAAAAAACAACAGCATACATGGGAATACCAGCAAAACACATCAAAACAAAAAAACAGTGTCATCAGATGAGTGCAGTCAGATTGCATGAAAATCTTCAACAAAAACGGCTGTTTGTTTGATCGATTAGCTTCGGACGCTTCAATGGATCCTCCCGACATGGCTGAAACATCTGCACCTCAAATCAACATGCGAATCAGATAAGTGAGATAAGCAAATTAGTGTTGTCAACCTGAAATCATGTCATTTTGGGGGAATTGCCTGACACCCAAAGTAACACATTGACATCAGACTTCACCCTCAGAAAAGTGTGAGTTGCCACGACAGAATGAAAACTTGGAGGATAATTGATACAAAGAAAAGAAATTTCAAGTGAAGCATTGTGCCTGTCCAGTCCACTCGTTGAACATTCTTCACAATCTCCTGCACCTCCAGCACAAAAATGTGGGTACCATGGAGATAAAGCACACTTCGAGCTGATTGAATTTGTTACTCTATGGAATCATGAAGTTAAAATCTCAAAGTTGTTGAATTCTCCGAAAAACCTTCTAGTTTTGCCTTTTCAATGACTCTTCTGAGTTCAAAATCTTGGGTTTATTTTCCCACCATTTTCGGCCTCCATGACCTTTGGAATCTCTTTGATTACCTGCACTTTCGGTCGGTGAAACTTCCAGCCCCAAGGGCCGGAAAATGTCCATCCATAATCCATTTACTAGGGGAAAACAAAAACAGGATGCCCCTTGGGAAACTACCAACTTGGGGGGATGTTGCATCCTTTTGCAAAAAGTGATATGGAACATGAAAATGGACCGCATGGAAACGGAGACTAATTTTGGAAACTATGATTTTCGGGTTCCATGTTTGCTTTCCAAGGGTGTAAAAATATGATTTCACGAAATTGTGTTTGGGGCTCCAAAAATCTCAGCACCATCGGTTCAGGGGGCGACAAATTTCCAAAGTGTTCCCACGCGTCGCCTTGGATTTCGCGGCGCTTGGAATTTGCCAAGTCGCGATCCTCACCCTGCTGTGGTCACCACCACAAACACCCCCGCCACCACCACCACCACCACCACCACCACCACCACCACCACCACCACCACCAGCACCAGCATCAGCATCAGCATCAGCATCAGCATCATCAACATCAACATCAACATCAACATCAACAACAACATCAACAACAACATCAACATCAACATCAACAACAACAACAACAACAACAACAACAACAACAACAACAACAACAACCACAACAACAACCACAACCACAACCACAACCACAACCACAACCACAACCACAACCACAACCACAACCACAACCACAACCACAACAGCAACAACGACAACGCCAACGCCAATTTAAGAACAACGCAAACGCAAAACGCAAAACGCACTGTGCCCAACTCAAAACGCCAAAGGCCTCTTGCACGTGAATCTCAGGATGCTCCACCACCCTTTCCTGAACCTGGCACAAAAGGGCGGCTGCTTCGTCAAGAGACTGACATCTCATGTTGGCCCTCATCAAAAGGGGCTTTTTTTAACATCTTTGTTTCCATCAGAAACAACATGCAAATATTTTTTCCAAAAGACAATTTTCGTTCAATTTTGTTTCCCAAAATTCGGCCCCCGGATCTTTAGTTACCACAAGTTGTTACCGTCGAGTTTCTGGAGCTATCTTCACCTGAACGCAGGGAATCTCCACAATCTTTTCACGTGTCTCAATGACAGGCTTTTTGACCTCGGAAAATTTTTCGGATTTTTCGAAAATTCAACCGTTGGCAACACTGGGAAAATCTTGGATTCCTGCAATTCGAAACACAAAAAGCATTGGTTTACAAAGTTTACTAGTGAAAATACAGGCCGTCTCGTACCTGATATTTCCATTATGGATGTTGATGGTGTTTTCTAAATGTCAGATATATATCTTAATTTGTCTCTCTCAAACTCTGCGCATATTCAACTAAAGTAAACCTTCCACATGCAACTGCATCGTGTATATGGTTTGAATCCTCAAAATCAGCTTGTTGACCTGAGGTTTACTTGCATGAACAATGGACACCAAACATGCCCATTTTTGAGTGGAAACTCCGCTTCCAAAATGGAAACACAACTGTCACTTTTGTGGACAGATTCCACCTACTTTCACCAAGGAAAACGAAGCATACCAGAGTGATTTTGGAGGACAAAAAGCTCCAAACAAGATTCCAAACAGCCTATAATGAGCCTGTGTATATATTGCAAGCTTCGTCAAAAATTCCCGGGATCAACATAAATCCCCGAAACGCTGAGGATGCATCATGTCTTACCACTTCTTGAATCTGAACTTTTGGAACCTGGCAGCTCGGTCTGGTGACCCGCAGATGGTTGTCGGACAAAGTATGGGCTGCTTAAAGATCCGCCCAGGTTGGAGAAGATTCAACATAATGAAGCTTTGTCATTGACATCTTGGGTTTCCAATCGGCTTCTTGTTATAAGGTATAAGGAATCGGCACTCCACCATCGTCAGAAGAGAACTTTGGATGAGTTTGTATCTCTTTAGAAACTGAAAACATGGTTTGGGCAGTGGAAGACACTCAGTAGCACGGACCAAGCATTTCATCCAAACTAAATGACTCACACACCCAATTTGCACACCACAGCAGACTTTCTCCAACAGGTCTTCCCTCACTTCCATCTCACATTCAGCCAATGGGCGCTGAAAGAAATGTTTCAACTTTCCCATCATATTATAATATCATATTGTATACACATCCTATAAATCATACAACAGAATGATGATAATCTATCAAAAAAAATGTTCGAACTAACATGTCTAATCAATTTGCAAATTGCTATGACTTTTGTCAGTCAATTGGCTCAGCCAATGTTCATAGCCCGTCATTTTGGACGTTTGCTTCGCCTCAACCACCTTTTCGATGGTTTGGATGTGAGGAACCTCAACGATCCTCTCTTGAATTTGTACCTCGACCTGGCTTCTTAACTGAGATTCAGTCAAAGTTTCAGACGCCATGTCGGATCTTAGCTGGGTGGTGGTTTCTTACATATTTTTGTTCACCCCGAAAATTGGGGAAGATGAACCCATTTTGACTAATATTTTTCAGATAGGTTGAAACCACCAACCAGCTAGGGTATGAATCATCCATTGCTCTCACACTTGAAATTTTGATCACACCCCCGGAATTTTAACCTAAAAATCACCCCATTTGGAATCCGGAACATCAGCTGCGTTTCATATGAATTTTCCAGGGTGTATCTGGAAGATCACCGAAACCTTATGCCCCCAGCCTTGGGAACATGTCGAACCACCTCCTGCACTTGTAATTTCGGAACATGCTTGATGACCTCATGCACCTGCGCTCAAAGGGGATTCCGGGAAAAGGAGAAAAATCCACCCCATGTGAGCCACGAAAAAACCCTCCTACTTTCCATTCTACTGGTTGTTTAATAGGGATCCTTATAATGGTTCATTATAATCCCCAAAAATAACTGGGTAGTATAATCCCCTATATACGCTCATTTGAGCCCATGCATGTTTTTCAATTTGATGTCCCATCCAAGAGATGTGAGAACCAGATATATTTTTCCCCGAAAAGAAGGAGAGAACAAGTCTCTATATGAGTAGTTTTCCTTCAAAGCTACAGAAAAACTTGTTGGACTTTTGCCTGTCACGTGTTCCGTTCGACAGTGCCTGAACACACATCCTGTAAGACAAAACTAGGACTTGTTCAAGCAGGGTTTCCAACCCCCAAAAACAAACAACAGCAAGACTCATGGTGACTATCTTTAGATCCTCCATGTGTAGGTGTGTGATATCATAACCAATGCAACCATAGTGACTCTTAATTAATCTATGGTGTTTCCTTCAACAAACAAAAAAAACACGAAATGAAAACTTTCTTCGGGGGCAAGTTCGGGCCCAGTCCACGGAGTTCAGGTCGCCTGTTTTTGTGGGACTTCCACAATCTTTTCGACCACTTGCACCTGCGGGACCTCAATGATCTTCTCCTGCTTAGGTGTTACCCGAAACAACGTTCCAGTCAAGAGAGTAGTGTTGGAACATGTTGGGCGTGTCGGAAAAAAAGAACTACATGGATGGATGGATTGAAGGCTGGAGGGACGGACTGACAGACGAACAAACAGACAGGCAGACAAAGAAATAGATTGATTCCCAGACAACTAGATATACTGATAGATGGATAGAAAGATCGATAGATAGAACATGATAGAAGCATCTTTTTTCCAAGGCAAGAGAAAACCCCAAATGCTTCCACAGAATCGCAATCTCGAGTCCATTCGAGTCCTGAACTTGGACCTCAATCTTTGGCACATGCTTCAGAATCTCTTGCACTTGGATCTTTGGGACCTGAAAACTTCCGGTCCACTGCCCCATGGCGAAACAAAGATCTTGGGAAAACTTTCTTAGAAAAAGGGGTGAAATCTCATTAAATTGAAAGTCGGAAGGGTATTTGTGATTGGATGATTCCATTATCTTCACCTTCAAAAAACAAAAGATTCTCACAGCATTTTTAGGAAAGAAACACACCTGAAAATCTCTTCACAATGCTTAGTAACTTGGATACCTTCATGATCATCCTTCTGTACTCAAATGCTATGTTGGTCCTTGCACTGTTAAGTTGGCACCACTTTTCAAGAAAATCAACAACTGGCCTCCGAAGCAAAGATACTCTGAAAAAGATTACCACCAACTTGGGATCCCATCTTTTCATATCTTTTCCACCCTCCAAAGTCAAGGACTTTTCCTAGTTGGTGGTTGAACCAACCCCTTTTGAAAAATATGCTCGTCAAAATGGGTTCACCTTTCCCGCAATTTTCGGGGTGAACATAGAAAATCTATGTAAGAAACCACTGAAACCACCCAGTTTCCTACTAAAAAACCCGCACCTTTTCCCATCAGGTTTCAGGTTTTGTTCGACTACTTCACTGATTTTGCCCCAGGGCAAGGGCCCCCCGACATGTCGTATCACTTCCTGCACCACCGTCTGAGGCACTTCCACCACCTGATCAAGACAAAACAGCCTGGTTTGAAATCTCCAACTTTTTGGTTGTTTACATGGGTGTTTCCAAAAATAAGGGTACCCCAAAATGGATGGTTTAGAATGGAAAACCCTAGCAAAATGGATGATTTGGGGGTACCACTATTTTCGGAAACATCCACATCGCAAATCTTCGAAACACACACTTCCTGATGCTAATGTTTGTGGAACAACAACTCGAGGAGTCCAAGCTTTACGTATCTCAACAAAGCCATCTTTGGCGTCTTGAGACTGTTGATGGAAGAAATCCGGCGATCACCACCTGGGGTGTATAAAACCATGTAAATCATGGGATAAAACTACCAACCTCAACCGGTGAGTTTCGCCGGATTTTTCGGAAGCATGAAAAAAGCTGCCGCATCTTGGATCTTCCCCACCTTTTCAACCTGGTGAATCTGCGGGTGTTCCACAATGCGCTCTTGGATCTTCACGTCCTGGGAGCGTCCAGTGTCGGGTGTTGGTCCTGTGACAGACAGAGATCCATGGGATTTTTTGCTGGAAAGATTCTCAATGAAGTGAAGCAAGACACCTCCAAAAAGGTTTTAAAAAAAACGTCCTTTTGGCCAAACAAATAAAAGGTGAATAAACATTGCCTTTTAAATATGATTCTTTAAAAAAAAAACGCTTGGCAGCTCGGTGGATACCAAAAGTTTCCAAAATCCAGGTTGGCGACTTTTTTTCTCAGACAAAAACCCCTCAGGTTTTTCAAAATGTTCGCAGCCAGGCAAGTGTCAATCTTTGGAACGTGTCTTACCTTGGCCAAGACACGAATGTCATGGTGGAAGCAAGGGTTGTATGAGGGAAATCTTCAAAAGTACCGATTGGGAGGGCGAAAAAGGCAACGGATAGGAAGTGAACTGTTCCTTCATTTTCTACCAATTCCATTTGGGAAAGGTTAGTTTGCAGGAACTCTTCTGGACCAAACGAAGAATATGTGACCTTCCCAGCTAAAGTGTGTTGCAGATCTGAATGATCAAACCTCTCAATCTAGACCAGAAAAGCTGCTGTTTTACCTTACAATCTCGCCATGGTTAGAAAAGAATCCACCTTTTAACCCGACAAAAGCTGCATTGTCGAGGAGCAATTTCTTGCACTTCGATCTTGGGCACATGGCGGTCCACCGTTTGAATCACCGTCTGGGGAACTTCTACAATCTTCTCCTGAATTGCTCAGCTCTAGAGAAGGATTCAATGAAAGGCTTTTCAAAGAACCTGCATTCCGATAAGGAAAATGATTGCTTGGGGCTTCCCTCAACACATGAAAATTTGGAAGACAGGTCTTTTACCTGTCAATATATGTCTTTGGGGGGAGGGAAGCAGCTGGCTCCCAGCCATTCCAGCCAAGCTTCAACTTGATGTACCTGGGGATGTTCCACAATTCGTTCTTGCAGCTGAACCTGAAGGGTTCAGTGGAGGATGAGGAGGAATCCTATCTTCATTTATCTGCTGAAAGTTTCTGGAACACTCAGCTGCTTCTCAAAAGTGATCCAGTGCACAAAAATGGACTTCTGGTGATTCTGGTGCTTAGCATACAAGCCAGCAATAGATGAATGTAACTCCACAAAAAGCCAAAAAAAACTCAGGAATCACTCGCATCTCAAACAAAAAAATATCGGCCCTTGTTAGGATGCAACAAACAAACTGGCTGTTGATATACATCCAAAATCCTGGGAAAATCGTTGTAGCAGTGTAGCAGCGTGGGGGTTGGTTGGGAGGTTGGTTCCTCCATCGTGCCAGTCATCATGCTGTTCCTAGGTCCATGACCTCAATCTTCGGGACGTGCTTTACGACCTCTTGGACCTCGATCTTGGGAACATGCCGAACCACCTGGCGCTTCGGCGCTTCGGCGGACCGTTGGTTCAAGCGCCAAAACAAATATATGGGTTCCCGATAAGGACGAGAGCTTAACTAGTTGGTGGTTTCAACCCCTTTGAAAAATATGAGTCAAAATGGGAATCTTCCCCAAATAGGGGTGAAAATAAAACATATTTGAAACCACCACCCAGTTAACATCAAGATTTTAGCTGAAAGAAGACAGCTTGAGAATCATTTTTTTTATTTTCAGATGTTGGAAACAGGAAATCAAATTCAAGAACGCCATCAACACTCCAACGTACACCCCTTCTTGAATCAAGTGATCGACTCCTCTAGCATCAAACACTAATGGTGACCCATATCTTGTCGAGATGGAGAGTTTCCACATTTTTTAAGCCACTGAGTGAACTTGTTGCTTGTTTTGGTGTACACAAACAGCAGGTCAAAAATTACCCCTTCATCTGCTGTAATCAAAATTTGGGGACCTCCTAACTTTAAGATACCACCTCATCCTTGCAGTACGAAAAATGTTGAGATTCACCCATCGATGAGTGCGGTTTGACTGCCATGATGTTTCTGGTTGCAAAGACTCTCCACAAAGGTCTAACCAAACGAACTATTCCCTATCCCCTACAAGAATCCCCGAAATAACAGGGGCTTTTTGTCAACAACTCCTAGTGACCTAGTGACCTATTGTCTTTTGTATCTGGGACACTCCTGCGCTACGAAAAGAAAACATGACAGGGTTCACAACCAACAAAGGTGGTAGGCTGATTGACCCGACCCCCGCAGTTTTGGTTGCACCTCTTGAATTCGCACTTCTGGCACTTCCACGATCTTCTCCACGAATTGCACCTGAGGCACCTGGCAAACTTGGTATGTCCAACAGTAGAACTGCTTTAATGTGTGTCAGATAGCAATGTTGTGCCAACTGTGGGAACATCACACTTTTCCCAAAGAAGTGTCGTATTTGATGATTTTTACATATTTTTACCTTTGAACTGATCACAAAAGTACAGCATAAGCTGTACAAGCTTTCGTCGTTGATTGTCCGGTCCCTTCACATATGGTGACAAGCGCCTCTACAATTTTTTCGACCTGGCTACATGCGTTCAAATGAAAATCATGAACACTGACATAGCCATTCTTGATACTCTCGATGGACAGAATCCAGTGAACCACGTAGAAAAAATATCCCAGCAATTCTGTAGTTTAACCATGCATGTGATTTGCATAATCATCATAATCATACAAGACATGGACCAAGGTGACTGAGGTGCGTGCTGTTCGAATCTCAATCTTTGGAACTGTCCGAACAATCTCCTCCGCTTGACCCGATCGTAGAAAAACAAAATAACACCACCACCACGAGGACCACCACATGGCAGTTGTCACTTTTGGCAACAACTTCCTTTGGCTAAGTACATCCAATACTCTGGATTAGCATTTGCCAAAAGAGCACTCTGTTGATTTCCCGTATTTCTTGGTGTATTTGCTGCTCATCCTGCGTCTCGATCTTCGGAACATGCCTGACATGCTGCTTTCGGCATCTGGTAGCAGCAAAACTGCAGCAACAACAACAAAAAAATCATCCTGCACAGCATCAAGTACAGGTTTTTTCACACTGCCACATGCCCGTTGTTCAGCATTGCACCCCCAACTTCCTCCTACAGAATCAAGTAAACAGCTTCATGCAAGGTTTTGGCAAAAGTCTTATTACAGTATTTTATCTGCAGATCCACCAGTTTTTCCTTTGCAAGTCTGGCCTTACTACTTCTTGAACTTGCACTTGTGGCACCTTCACCCACAAAAGCCAAGGCTTTACAAGTGCATCTTCGAGGTAAAGAATCCCGTTTGTGAGAGAGCGTATGGAATACACCTGGTGGTTTCTCAAGCTCCACATGTAGGGAAATCCCCAGCCAGCCGGGGAACCCAAAACTTGACTCTTTCCACATCAACTGGGTTTACCGTAGGTCCAATTTGATGCTAGCTTCACCCAAAAAATCAGCCTCATTGTCCTCAGCTTTCCTCCATGATCCATCATGGCTGCCCCAAATCTCTTGCCTCCACAAATTTCTCCACAAATTGGACCTACAAACAGAAGGATTGGCGGAAAGCATTCATATATAACCAATGCGTTAGGCGATAGGTGTCAAAAATAGATGGGTCACAAATCACCAACGGTTCGCCAGGGTTTTTTGAGGGGGTTCCATGAATTTGGTGATTGGAAGGCTGCAAGACAGGGCAACACATTGGAAATCGTCCCGAACAGATCCAAAATCCATAGCTCAAGGGACAGTGAAAATCTCCCACATCAAACAAAGTTGAGATCTCCAATTTCCACTGTTGCCTGTGGTACTTCAACCAACTTTTCCACAACTTGTGTGTGGATCCTGGCAACGAAAAAAAATAACAGAGCCATGGGGGAGTTATTCAGGGGGCCATCTTTGGGAAGTCGTTGTTGAGTCACAGGAAATTTGGGAAAGAAACTGCTGAGGCTAAATGCTTTAAAACAGAGTGTTCCTGTAGATTTTCTCCATTTCAGTCACGGATTAGCTGATTTAGCTTGCCGTGACCTTTGATGAATCGGAAATGGAAATAAAACATCTCTAAGAATGCCAACAAGGCTTTTGGATCTCTAGCCTTTCTGAAAATTGAAAAGCCTCTTTGCACAAGAAAAAAATATTCAAAAAAACTGACATCGCGTTACCTTATCAGCCATCAACATGGCAGTTTTCAAGCATGTCAGGAGCCACTTGGGCACGTGGTGTAGCCGCTCCTGTGGACGACCAACGACAAAAATGACCAGTTGATCCATGAATTCCTACGTCAAAAAGGTCAAACATACAGAGTCGTTCCTAACTTAGGCTATCAGTAGTGAACTAAGATGAAATGGAAAGCGTTTGATAGATATGTAGTGCGGCAAACTGGGATGGTTTGCCAAAACTTGCATAGACACACTTGAGATTTGCGGCCTCAAATGCATTTCTAGGTGAAGGTTTTGCCACAGGTTTTGCTTGGCACCGTTGTTACACAACCCACCTATGAAGTGGAATATATCATTCAAGTAAATACCCTGTGTGATCCAACATGGCATACCTGGAAAATTCACCATTTTTGGTTGGTATTTACAAGGAAAAGCATGGTTTGCCATTGAAAATCTCAAGGAACGTGACTTTTTTCGTTCAAACTGTGAAATTTCAACAGCAGCAAGGATTCCTCCCGTGTCTGACTTACCAGTTTGCTGTAAAAACCCCTCGCTATATTGTGCAAGTGAATGAAACATGAAGCTCAAATGAGTTCCTATTGCATACATCCCAAAAAACATATCACACAAAAAATCATAGCTGGCCTGAATCTCGACTTTTGGCACCTGACCGTCCCACCATGAACAAAAAACGGGTATGGTTCATGGACAAGTTATCTGGTTAAAGCAGTTGGGTTGGGTTTTTTTCACACCATGATCAATGAGTCAACTGCAGGATTTTGTCAATCCTCCAACCTCCAAACTGCTATCTGATGTCCATTTGGAAAGCGATTCAGATTATCTCAAGCTCAAAGTTTGAACGATCGCATCCTGGAGTGTTTTTTTTTCAAAAGGCACATGGTACATGTCCAATCTATTTAAAGAGTTTTAAGTTTTGACCATGTCCAATGTTGATCAGACTGGCAAGAAGATCAATGATCTTCCCAATAGCCAGGCTTTGAAAAGCTACGGCTACGCAAGCACAAAGCTTTCCTGAAATTCGGGGGTTCAGAATGTTCCAGGTTCCATACTGAAAGGAATGTATCTATCTATCTTTTCGATCATCTGGCGTTTATGAAATGTTTATAGGACAAGCCTGACAAGCAAGCTTGTCGAATTCTTTCCCAGCAAAGGCGGGCAGCTTGTTTTGGAGGGTGCCTCCACAACCTTCTCCACGTATTGCACTTGTGGGACCTGCAAGCCCGGGACTCTCGGTTTCGAACCAAAATTAGAAAGCTTGAAGGATTTCAAAACCGAAAGTGTGGATACATCTTTGGCAAAGGAAACTTTGTATCTTGAACCTTGACAAGAACATGTTCAAAATGGCAATGAACTTCAAGATGTTTTGAGCTAAAATCAACAAACAAAGCTTCAAGTTGCCCAGTTTCCCCCACCCCCTCCCCAAAATACTCCATCGTAACAACTACCTTTCATCATTCCACCAAAAAATCATCAAATCATCCCATTCCCCCAAATGTCAGGCCTCTACAACCCTGTCCACTGTATGCACTTCCACTTTTGGAATGTGTCGTACGACCTCCTGAACCTCAATCTTTGGTACCTGTAAACAGGGAAGAGGAGCAGGTTGAAGCAAAACAGGTGCTTGAAAAAAAAATCTTCAAGTGGTACCCTCCCAAAAAAAAAACATAGCACCTGAAAAGATACCCTTCGCCATTCCAAAAAGGTAAGTAGTATTGCAACCATCAATTTTCAGGTGCGAACTGTTAGTTTGCTGGAGATATCTTCTTGAGAAGTTGACTCCAGCCACACTCCCAAAGAGATAAAACGGAAGGCCTCGACGAGGCGTTCCTGGGGCTGAAACTGCATTTTGCTCTAAAAGTCCAAGATTTTCTGATGAGTCATATCTAGCATCCTACAAAACTCAAAAGGCGAAGGTAACCACGATCCTGTTGAGTATGTACTAAGGTTTGCCTAAGTTTTCGCAGGAAATTGGATAGTCAATAGTCCAACCCTTTTAGGTAATAAATGCTTGGATTCTTTTGTTATCTGTGGTTCTAAGCTTCCTGAGCTTTGACCCATCGGCAAAGATCATGCAATTTCCATTGTTGCCTCTTTTCCTGGCTAATAAGCTAATAGCCATCGCGTTGCTGGCTAGTTATCGTAACTTTTTACAGCCTCCCATGCAGTGCATCAAAAAAGCATACAGTATATGAGAAGTGACCATCGCTCAAACTGGTTGAATCATAAAAAAGTTCATCAGATTGAATTTCAAGGTCCTTTGTGGAGGCTAGCTCCTCTACCCCCTACTAGACTTCCACTGCCCTTCCGTCACTTCGCTAGACTTCACCAAAAATCATTGCAACAACTCCCTTAAAAACTCATGGGTCGTTCCCCAAAGGTCCATTTTGAATTTAGGTCTCGCATTTAGCTGCAAGACATCCCAGCAAAAAATCCACCGCTGAATCCACACTCCTGCAAATGAACTTGTGGAACCTCAACGATCCTGTGACGTGGACATCAAGTGATTGGAAGCCATGAATGACATGGTCATCAAAAAAGGCACTTGCTCTCCCCGTTTTTTGCTACCTCAACATCTCACCACAAAACGTCAAGTGGAAAAGCATGCCCACCATGAATCATCAACCTACACCTGACACAACTTGTGCTGTCCTTTCTCTGTACTCCATGTGAATCTTTGGCACCTCTTTAATCACCTGGCACAATAAAATGCAATCCTTGCAAATCCAAACACTTCACCACTTCCTCCAAAAACCTTCAACAAAACACCACCGTTTCTGTTACCCACAATTGTTGCTCCCAGGTTTGCACCATGCCGTCTTCCCAACAAAAAATGTCTGACAATCTCATCTCCGATCTCTTCCAGCTACCTCGTGGACTTCCAGTTTGGGCACATGGCGCAAAACTTCTTGCACTTGGACCTGCAAGGAGGAAAAAATGAAATTTCTGCTGAAATGTCCCTGAAGGTTATATGTTCAATAGACTCAATAGACGGTTCAATGATAAATGTCCAAATTCCCAAGTCACATCTCGTCCCGAGTATACTTGCATGGTAGGGCTACAACCACTTGATTTTTTGTTTTGCAAATCTTATGAGATCATTGAGCACTGATACTCTTCTTTTGGAACAAAGGGTGGGATTCTTTGGCTGCCCAACAAAGGCGAAAGAGCCCACGAAGGCCAGTTCCGTTTCTGATCTTAAGAAAAAATTGTCTGTAAAAGCTAGTGTTTCTGTGGCAAAATGCCACAAAAAAAAACGCCATGTCGTCGACATGTTCTGTTTCGGAAAGCTCGGGTTTCGGCCACGCCTGTGGTACTTCAACAAACTTGTCGACGAAGGCCACCTGATCTGAATCATGGAAGACCAGTGCTACGTGCTCCCCCGGAAGGTAGTGAAAAGGATACTGGAAATTGCCAAAAGATTATGACAAAAGGTCATTGTGAAAAATGATTGGACATTGGAATTGCATGGAATTGCATCATCTACTAACTATTCAGGTGTCTTTTCTTTCAAAAATCAGGTGACTTCACCAACTTCAACTAAGCCAAAGTTTGGAGAAATCTCTTTTTTTTACTTGTTGGAACTTGATTTCGCTTCTGCCATACAATTCAACACTGTTTTTTGCTTGCGGATTCCCATTTTTTTGCCGTAACAAAAAGTGGCCTGAAATTGCAAGAGAGTGATCCTTCCATGCCAAGGTGCCTGTGGTACCTCCACTAACTTCTCCACAGTTCGCACCTGCAACCATCAACGAGAAGCAACCTAACATTTGGAAAGCCACCCAAAAAGAAACGAGTCAACCAAAAGTCCCGTGGAAAACAAAACTAGGCTGAGAATGGAGGATAATGTTGTTGATCACCTCTTTAAGACTTCAATCTGCAGAACCGTGATGATTGAGAGTTTCTTTTGCAAGCACAATTTCAAACACCCCAGGGATGTTTAATGAGTTACAGTTTAATGATTATGAAGGGAAAAACACACATCAAGGCAAGGACAACCATCATTTCGGACAAGATTAAACAACACTTCCATGATTTCCAGTGTGATCTCATCCTTACACCCTGAAAATTATGCAGCAACAACAACAACAACAACAACAACAACAACAACAACAACAACAACAACAACACCTTCACCTTGGACCTGAACAGACTTACCATATGTTTGGATCTTTCCGTGAAGTGCCTCCAATTTCGGCACTTCACGGATCACTTCTTGAACCTCCAAGCGCGGCACCGTACGTACCACCTGGTGGCGTTTGTTTTGGGCGAGTTTGGAGTTGGATCCAGGCTGTTTTTTGCCCATCAGTTGCTGTTCATGGGATGATGTCATGGATATCTCCATGGATGAAACGGAATCACCAACTTGGAAGTTGGTGTAAAACCACGGCCTCTTGGACTTGAACCTGTGGAACTTCCACCACACGCTCCACATGGCACACTTTTGGGACCTGCATCACATGAAACATGGGGTCGAAACATCGAAACATCGAAAGGACTGCGCAAGCTTGGATAAAATAGAAATACAAATACAACTGTGCAGTCATGAGCAATTTCCAGAAAGCAATAACCCTGAAGCTCCCCAACTACGTTTGTAACAATAAATATATCTTGGAGCTAAATGCACGAATCCTTTTTCTCATAATAATGGAAGTAGAAGTTTGCAGCTCATGTACCAGGTAACTAGTCTTCTAAGGACGTATTTCCATTTCCATGATTTGAGAGGAAGGTTAAAATCTAAAACTTTGACAGACGTTTCAGGTCTCCTGTGTCTCCTGTCTCCGGACTTGTGCCTCAATGATCCTTTCTTGGACTTGCACCTGTTCATACAAATTGCATGCTGCTTGCGGAGAATCTCAAAATTCCTTAATATTGTGTGCGCCAACCAATCGTACACCCTTGCGAATGGACAAACATGTTCTTCCCTTCTGTAAGAATAGTTCTACCTGAAATAGGCTCAACTTGGTGACCATTAATCCACTCACAGGTGACCAGTTCATCTCGCACCTGGACCTTTGGTACTGTTTTCACCTTAGTTGTGTCATTTTTTCCAGATAGGTCAAGGTAAAGCTTGAAAGAAATGAAACACCCATCTTTTTGCTGAGACTTCTTACCACCTCCTGCACTTCGATCTTTGGAATTGTTCGAACCTTGCGATGGTCACGACACGACGAGACATGTTGACTCAAAACTCAAAAGTTGCCAACTTTTTGCAGAAGCTGTCGAATTGAAGACGTAGAACGCCAAGTTGATAATTCAACAGCAAAGAACACTCTCAAAACATGAGGAACAGCAAAGGTGCCATCTGATCGCTTCATAGGGAGTAGGATACTCGGAATTTCTCCCGCTCATGCGCTTTCTTGCAGTCCTAGACTCCTAGACCAGAACGGTAGAGTATGTGGGCCCTGTGTGAATCAAAAACATCGGTGCTTTGTGCTCCTGCAGGGAAAAGGAAAATCATCTTCCCAGCCCCCCCCAAAAAAGGCGATAATTATGGGCTCCCATGACCTGACTTAACAACAGGGGTCATTGTAAGGAAAATCCCTCAAAACTACATTCAAGCATTCTTTGAGGCCCCCCTAAAAAATTGGGTTTTGGTCTCCCTGCGATCTCCTGGGTATGCACTTCCTCAGCGCGCTGAAGCGCCGAAACGGCCCTCCAGGAAAAATCAAAGGAATGTCGGGCTTTGCCTGGTTTTCCATGTAGCAATATTCCTGTATGACTAAGCTAAGCAACACCTGCTTTGAAATTGGTATGTTACCAATGACAAGTTGCAAAGAACCAGATGGAAGATTAGCTCAAAGCCACTGGAACAGAAGCTCCTCGAAATATGATTGGTTTTCTTCGAGGCCATGGAGTTGGAAATATCATCCTTTCTTTTTCAAAAACAGCCACGGAGCCGGCACTTCCACGATCTTTTCCACATAGCGCACCTGGAGGCTGATGGAAACGGACCAGAAACGGGAATGGATCAAAACTTGCCAACATCAAAATGACACTTTACTGTTGCATCAATGTGGATCAGCCAACCATCGTCCCAATATGAGCAACGTGTCAACATGGTGGTATCGGTGATGGTTAGGACCATCTGTGAGACTATCTGACAAAGCGCCGAAGTCTGCGAAACTTCAAGTGAAGACCATATTAGTTTGATTTAATTTCATGAAATTGAATCTCAGTACATTCTGGGAAACCTCCAAAAAAGATCTCATTTTACACTTGAGCCAAAGTAAAATAGTCCAAACAAAGGGCCGTTGCACGCCGTCCAAGATCAGATTATTTTTTTTGAAAAGTGGCCACTGATAGATGTTTCGTCTTCACAGAGAATATATGCATAGTGCTTCCTTGTTCACATAGAAACCACCATGCCATCAATCCTCATCTACCCCAACAGATCTCAACCTCTGGCACTTCCACCACACGCTCTGAGACCTTAGACAGTGGCCGGGAAACCCAAAACAAAGGGCGGCAAAAAATGTCGGAGAAAAAACAAACGTTTGGGAATCTTACTTACTACCTAAACTAATGCCATCTAATCTCATGGTTTCACTTGTATGTTTATTTGTTTGCTAGTCTGTCTGTCTGTTTGTGTGTTTGATTGATTGATTGATTGATTGATTGATTGATTGATTGATTGATTGATTGATTGATTGATTGATTGATTGATTGATTGATTGATTGATTGATTGATTGATTGATTGATTGATTGATTGATTGATTGATTGATTGATTGATTGATTGATTGATTGATTNAGGCCAAAAGCCAAAAGCCGACAGAAGCCAAAAGCCAAAAAGCCAAAAGCCAAAAAGCCAAAAGCCCAAAAACCAAAAGCCCAAGGCCAGAAAAACAAAAAAAATACCAAAAAAAACAAAAAGAATTCCAAAAAAAATAACCCCCTCCAACCAAAAGTCCCACCAATCATCTGCAACCCATTTTCCCACCAATCACCTGAAAAAAGCAGCCCCAGAACCACCAACATGGCACCTGATATTCAATCTTTGGAACTTCCTTGATGATCTCATGCACCTTTCACCAAGGCAAGATGCCCTTGTAAAAATCGAAAAAAAATCGAACTCACGGAGGTTTAACCTGGGCAACTCCGACATATCATCTCCCCAGGTATAAGGGGTGAAAATTGAAAAACATTTGAAACCACCACCTGGTCACCACCTGGTCACCACCATGCTCCATCGGACTCCAACAGCGACATGGTTTGCTGGTTTGCCGCCTCCACCTTTGGCACAGCACGCACCAGCTCTTGAGTGCAAATCGTAGGCACCTGAATCAGGAGTCACTTGATGATCGCACCCCCACCACTCCAAGAACGTGAGTGGTAATCTTGTTGTATCGGTAGGTTGATATACTTATAATAACCTACAATCCCGAATCAAAAGGCTCGGATTTCATCATGTAATACAAAGAACTGTAGGGGGAATGGAATGGTTGAAATCACTGCTAGCTTCTCCAAAAAAGACTTCAAGAAATCTCACTCTCACATACCTTGACTCTTCTCAGTTTGGTATATCATTCCATGCCATGCACTCTTTGGCATGCTCCCGCTAGCCAAGATGTCAGTCACCACCAGAATTCCATTCCTTTGTGTTAGACCTTTGTTTTACCTCCATTTTCCTCTGTCACGGCGGGGAGCATCAAATTGCATCCGCACCTCAACCACCTTTTCTCGAAAGACCGTCTGAGGCACTTCAATCAAGACCTCTCCCTTGGCAACGAAAAATAGGGAACATATCCAATCCAAGAAGTCGTGAAAGGTTGCGTTGGGGTAATTTTTTTTTGAAGAAGAGTTAACACTTTTAGATAAGTGTCCTGGGATATGGAATGATGGAAAACAAAAACTCATCAAACTTCATTGGTCTTGCAGTTTTGCTATATACAAATGAGACCAGCTGATGTTTTTTTCTCATAGAGATTGACCCTGACCCGCACATCAAAACAATGAGGCACCTCAATTCTGCACTCAAAGCATCACCCAAACATTGAGTTTAACATCTTTTTTGCCCTAAAACTCCACCAAAAATTGATTTCAAAAGGATTCCCTCCCTGAAACTACCAGCTCGAACCTGAAAACGGGTGCTTGGAAGAGGACTTTTCCTTTTGGGGCCCGGCCTATTTTCAGGGGCGAACTGTTAGTTCCATGGAGTGTAAACCCCCGTGCGCTGTGTTATTTTTTGTCCCTGTTGTCACTTCCCCACCTGCGACATCTCTGCTCTTGGCATTGAACTCAGTCGTTTGACCAGCCAGTTGTGTCAGGTTTTCTATGAGAACATTGTCAATTGAAGATTCCAAAACCAATTCCAAATCACAACTTCACCAGTCAGAGTAGTTGTTCCACCTCCAGAATAGCTTCTCGTCTTGGTGATCTTTAAATCTGTTGCGTTTGGATTTCTGGAAAATAGCATGAAAAACCAGTTCCATGACTAATGACTTCATTCAACTAGAGGTCTATGAGCAAGCCCAATGTCTTTGGAATATATCAACATCACTTTTGCCTGGCAATAATACCTCCAATGGAAAATATCAACTTTACGTAGAAACTTCGTCATTCCAAGTCTCCTTCACGTGCTTTTTCCCGAAACCCCTGTCTTAGATTGCCAAAGTTTGGGAAATCCACGGGTTTTTCCCCCGAAATCGATGCACAACACTTAGTTTGTTACTAAGTGTCCCGGACATCGATGAGCGAGGCGTTTGAATTTGGCTCGTCTGCCCTGGCAGAAATCCCCAGGTTTCAATAGGAAATATATACATGTTCAATCGGTCCATTTGTCATTTGCTATCTCAGTTTACCGGAGTGTAGCCAGCATGAGAACATCACCACGAAGATGTATACATTTAGGATCTTGTGAGTTTCATTGACAAGTTTTCATCAACTCATTGGAATCCCTTTCAATGAAGATGTTTTCACAGGTTTCACTCGCAACGTGGCCCACCTGGTAAGGAGCCCGCTAAAGCATCCTGCAGCTCAACCCGGTCCATCTGTGGGCGTTCCGAACCGAAAGATCCCTTAGGCAGGAGAAACATATAGGCAAAATAAAAAAGCGAACGAAACAACAAGAGAATCAGCATAACCACTGGGCAATGCTCCGTTGGTTCTTTGTCTATGGGCGCTTCGGAAGATTTGTTGCCCTAAAAGTTATATACCTGGAAGTTCCTCTTTGGATCTTAGTGAATCTTTCATTTGTTTCTTGGTAGTCGTAGTATTTCTCTGAATCTTCAATTTTGATTCTTGATTCCCAATGCAAAAAAGTTCCCTGTTTTTCCACACTTTTCCATCGAAATACTTCTCAACCAACCACTCCCAAAGGATCAACCGGTCAAACCGGTCAACCAGTCAACCCTTCAACCTCTCATCCCATCTTTTCCTACCCCAACTTAAACCCGCCATGAAGGCCGCATCGTCCTGTGCCGAAGCATTCCAACTCTGCAACAGCGGATTCTCCTTGAACCTCGGTGCAGATACAAGCAAAGGACTGTTGATGGTTCAGAAATCCCCTTCCCAACCACCTGGGATGGTCATCAAACCCTGTAAATAATGAAAACTACCAACCTCATCTGGTTAGCAGGATTTCTTCCAAGATGTTTTGTTTGAGTCCTTCGTTTTGTTTTTGAGCAGTAACACATCACCCACCCTAGCTCCACAGCATGACACCACTTTTTCACACGATGTTTCACCACTCTACAGAATCTTAATCCCCTCTAAAGATTAGGGGAAGCAATCCCTGTTGTGATAGCTTCATGTCCAGAATGGCATCACAATGCTGCCCAGTCACCATTGACCCGGGGAGTCTGAAAACGTGTTCCCTGCGGTTTTTTCGGGTGACAACAAAATTGCATCCGAAGCCTACTTTACAAGCAAACTTCCACGAAATGTCACCCGATTCTTTGGGGGCCGATACATCATGCTTGGGGGCGATATGTTTTTAAAGCCCAAAAACACGAAATGTGTGAAAACACTCTATTTCATAAATTTTCAAGTCTCCAAACAAAACACAGCAATTTTTCAAGCTTTCAAAATCTCCAAACCTGAAGGTTGGATCTTTTTTCATATCAACAAAAGAAGAGATTACAACACTTTCTGTTGGCGAAAAAAACTCCTTGTTTCGGTCGTTGGGTCAACGTCCCTTGGATTTTTTGGAAAACTTTGGGGCACCTCCATTCGAAGGTAATACAGGCTCATCAAACCTGCAAGAGTTTAGGGATCTGGAGATCATGCTGAATCTTTTCCCACCAACAAACTAACCCTTGACGCCCATAATCATCAAGCATGAGAGATCCAAGTTTGACAAATCAAAAGTTTCGAGGTAAAGATGATTCAACTACAAAACTCCCGTAGCTCGTCCAAGCTCGCAAAAAAAAAAACTGTGGAGCTTCTGTCAAGAACGTGTTGAAAAGAACCTATCAACTCTCAACCCTGTTGACGATTCTTCAACCTGCATTCGAAGTGCGTTGCCAGGCATTTTTGGACTATATCTCGTTGCCAGTCCTATGGCTACATTGCAGTTGACTCAAATCGTTTTGACAACAAACCAGATGGGCATATCTCAAAGTTTTGGCATATCTCAAAGTTTTGGACCCCTCGTTTCATTTCCGGCAGAATTCCTTAATAGCTTCGCAAACCCCAAAAAACGAGCCTTGCGCCTCGGGAAAGAAACAAACCCCAACCACCTCCCCCACGTGTTGTGGGAACCGCACCTCCCAAGTCCATCCTGACCAACAAAGAGAACCAACTTCCACCCATGATTCCACAACTGATTCGGATCTCAACGATGTTTGAAGCAGAGGAATTGCAATTGGAAGGAAAAATGTATACTGTATGTGGCTCTCGTTAAGTGGCAGGGGCGAATAGAGTAAGTATGAAGTGAAGGCAGGAAACCGGTTGAATACTGGGATCGAATATCGATCAACTGTTGCATGCTTTCGTTCTTAAATTCTAAAGTCCAGGTGACACACACACAGGCATCACAGGCCTTTGCATTTTCCATTCGAAATGTTTTAGACTGAATCATTGCATGTATATTATATATATACACGTTCTATATATGTGATGGCGAATTGAATCGTCAAGAAAGGGGGAACTCATTCCTCCTCAATGCAAGGCTTTACCCAACTTCAACGTCCCACAATGTTGCCATGTAGTTTGACATCTTTGGCAACCACAAACAAAAAGATGTCTAAGTCAAACAAAATGTATCCCAAAGCATTCACCAAAATATTCAAACTCTTGTCCTTCAAGAATAGCAATATGTGAACTATTGTTTGTCAGTTCGCTCGGTATTCAGCCCTTCATTTTTAATAAAACATAGGGCATTCGGTGCGTATGGTATACAGGTGGAGTAAGTGTACTTTGAAATCCATAAACCAACCAACCGTCAGCCCAAAAAAACATTGCCTGAGAATAGCCCTTGAAGGACATGGGCCTGAGTTACGGACCGGCCAGGAACCCGGATTCAAAAGCTGCTCCGGACTTGCAATGTCTCGACCCAAATCATGATGGGACCCAGGACCCAAAAGAAAAAACACATCGAACGGGTGAGTAAAAACAACAGTTATCCTCCAACGGAAAAACCTGGAAAGTAGATGGCGCAACTCCCATGTATTAGTAAGCCACCTTTTGGGAGTTGCGCCATCTGCTTTCACTATGGTGTATTTTGCACATGATTTCAACTCTGAGGTTCCCTACTTCACTGCAGAAACAACTGCAAGACTCCAAGAATTCGTTCAGTTCGATTTTATGGAATTTTTCTCAAAGAAATTGAATTTGATACATGTTGGTTTGTTTCGATTTTGGTGTTGATGTTGATGTTTGTGATTGACAAGGGGTTTGTTTTGCATTGTCGTGCAGTTCTTAAATGGAAATCTCGACATGCAAATCCCACCAACAACAGCCAATGTAAGTTCTCAAAAATCGCTGAAGGCCGTTTGAGCGAATGGAAATTCACATCCAGAGCAGCAACGAGTTTGGTTCCTGAATTCCGCCGATGCGTGCTCACCCAGTCCATATTGCAGTCCAACATACAGTATGTGTTTGCTCGTGGTCCTACTGTTGATGGCTGAAATCCTGCACCAGTTGATATGGTAGACATACCATCATTTACCGGGATTTGTACATCCCAGGTGGTGCAGGATTTCTTCCATCAACAGTATGGCATTGCCTAGAAGAAATTCACATCGGATAAAAACAATGTCGGCTGATTCAGTGTAACTGTAGTGCATAGTTTCTGTGGTGTGATGCGCTCCGGCCTTCAACAAAAATGAATATATACTGATACTCATTGTATCGTTCCAATCTGTACGCTAGGTAGAAGTAGCTTCCTAGAGCCCAAAAAGACATTCCCAAACCCACAACACACCTTTTCATTTCCAACTGGTTGAACATGCCAGCGTCAGCTCAAGTCTAAATGACCGCAATGATGCATACATATCAGGAGGAGCCTGATGCTGGGAAAAAATAATTTCGTTACAGTATATTATGTAAGCCTATAAGCTTTTTGAAGTTGGACATGATACCATCTTTCGGGTGGGAGAACTTTCTTCCGCTCTTTCCACTCCTTTCAAGACTTTGGCATTTCTTGTTCTGGACTCTGTGTTTAAAAAAGGATTGGGCTGAATAAAGGTGCCCCAGAACTCCACAAGGTGCAACTGTTTCCCGAACCTTTCTCCTCCTTTCCACGTCCCACGTGGGTGGTTTTTTTGAAAATCAGAGATTCGGATGTTGTTTTAGTGTGTCTTCCCACTTCCAAGAGGGGCCATACTCGAGCACTTGCTTCGGTGCAGAGGGTCAATGAATTCAGCTTCTGACACAGCTGGCTGAAGGATCAGTCACAAAGCCAAATGTGAGGACTAGACTGCAACATCACTGGATAGCGGAAGAGAAAAGAAAAACCGACTCAACACCTGCACGACATATCTTCTCTTCAAACATCTTAGCCACGCATGCTGGAAGGAGGTACTTGTACTGGAAGTCAGGGCCTACAAATTTCTTCAGAAGTCGTTTGCGAATGCTTGTCCATGCAGGTGGAGTTGTCATCCAAATGAGCAGCCACAAAGGAGTGAAATTGTTGCACTATGACTCTTCCGATTCAATACAACTTTGTCAAAGCAACAAGTCTGCGAAAGCTGGGCCAGCTATTATTTGACAGAGGCGGCGCTCAATTACAGTCTTCAAATCACCCTGTCAGTGCGTCAAACAGTCTGACATCTGCTGGAGCTGAAAGAAGCTGGTGCAAGAGGAGACAAGATATCATACAACCGTGCTGCTTCCCTTGCAAAAAGAGGAAAGTCTGAGCTTCTATCCTTGCGAAACTTCCTTTGAAACCATACATCCGTCGCATTAATCTCATATCCAAACTGCAATTTCAAGAACGGTGGTGTGTGTCTCACATGCATTTTCATGGCATGCACGCTCTCAGCGAGAGCTTTCCAAGACTTGCATCCCATGCACCTCTGCCACATTTGAGACCTCGAAATCAGAACAGAAGTGTGCCTTCTTTCGGTGCTTGGTCTGTCATGAATATCTGCAGAAAACTTGGGGCCTGGTCTCATGATATCCATCAAGGATCAGTGAGTCTTCCAGAATATCTGACGAACAGCTGAAGTTCGTATTGCATGGGTTTCGAATTATGTCGATTCCATAAAAAGCTCTTGTTGTCCTCGAGAGTATGGTGAATTCCCGATGAAAATACAATGCTGGCTTGAGCGATTCTCAAAGTGTTTCAGTTTTGATCAAATCTTGCTGCAATCCAAAAATTCAATGTTTCCATTTTGGCCTTCAAGAACTCGTGATCAGCCGTCCCGTTGGCGGGAAAACCAGAGTTGTTTGCTGAACGCTGCACAAGCGGACATATGCGGAGACGTAGGGCGGCTTTTGACTTCTGCTCCAGGGATGACTCCTTGGTAAAACGTTTCAGTTTCTTCTTGGACCTTGCTGCATTGGAAGGATTCAATGTTCCCAGTTTGGTCTTCCAGAACCTCAGATCAGCCTCGCACACCTCAACAACTCTTGCGAAGTGATCAGCCGGCCCGTTGGTGGGAAAACCAGGGGTTTTTGCTGAATGCTGCACAAGCGGTCACATGCGAAGAGGCAAGGCGATTCTGTCCAGGGACTTCATATTCATGTTTACAGAGATGACATCAGGCTCCTTTTCCTCAAAAGAATGTCGGGTAAGGGACCACCTGAAGACACATTGCTAGATGTCCTTTGCAAACTTCCTCTATTATTTCCTGACTTAGCGCTCCCAGATCCTTCGCAGCTCTTTTGCCAAAGTGGAAAATACTGAATATGGTTTTTTGGTTTACCTGGAAAACGAAAACGCTTGACCTTTCTCTTCCCACTTTCAAGAGGGGCAGCATGCATCGACAGCCCGCCCTCAAGGAACACCCGTTCAGTCACAAAGCCAATTGTGAGGACTAGACTGCAACATCACTGGATAGCGGAAGAGAAAAGAAAAACCGACTCAACACCTGCACGACATATCTTCTCTTCAAACATCTTAGCCACGCATGCTGGAAGGAGGTACTTGTACTGGAAGTCAGGGCCTATAAATTTCTTCAGAAGTCGTTTGCGAATGCTTGTCCATGCAGGTGGAGTTGTCATCCAAATGAGCAGCCACAAAGGAGTGAAATTGTTGCACTTTGACTCTTCACCTTCAATACAACTTTGTCAAAGCAACAAGTCTGCGAAAGCTGGGCCAGCTATTATTTGACAGAGGCGGCGCTCAATTACAGTCTTCAAATCACCCTGTCAGTGCGTCAAACAGTCTGACATCTGCTGGAGCTGAAAGAAGCTGGTGCAAGAGGAGACAAGATATCATACAACCGCAACCGTGCTGCTTCCCTTGCAAAAAAAGGAAAGTCTGAGCTTCTATCATTGCAAAACTTCCTTTGAAACCATACACCCGTCGCATTAATCTTATATCCAAACTGCAATTTCAAGAACGGTGGTGTGTGTCTCACATGCATTTTCATGGAATGCACTCTCTCAGCGAGAGCTTTCCAAGACTTGCATCCCATGCACCTCTGCCACATTTCAGACCTCGAAATCAGAACAGAAGTGTGCCTTCTTTCGGTGCTTGGTCTGTCATGAATATCTGCAGAAAACTTGCAGCCTGGTCTCATGATATCCATCAAGGATCAGTGAGTCTTCCAGAATATCTGACGAACAGCTGAAGTTCGTATTGCATGGGTTTCGAATTATGTCGATTCCAAAAAAAAGCTCTTGTTGTCCTCGAGAGTAGGGTGAATTCCCGATGAAAATACAATGCTGGCTTGAGCGATTCTCAAAGTGTTTCAGTTTTTATCAAATCTTGCTGCAATCCAAAAATTCAATGCTTCCATTTTGGCCTTCAAGAACTCGTGATCAGCCGGCCCGTTGGTGGGAAAACCAGAGTTGTTTGCTGAAACCGGACAAGCGCACATATGCGGAGACGTAGGGCGGCTTTTGACTTCTGCTCCAGGATTTCATATTCATCTTTACAGAGACGACATCAAGCTCCTTTTCCTCAAAAGAATCTCTCTGACCCATTGCTGGACATCCTTTGCAAATGCCCTGAAGGAATCACATATTTCTTACTAGGTGAAATGACATCAGGCTCTCTTATCTACCTACAGCAACGACAATGCTGGCTTGAGCGATGCTCAAAGTGTTTCAGATTGTTCAAAACCTTGCTGCTGGAATGATTCAATGTTCCCAGTTTGGCCTTCCAAAACCTCAGATCAGCCTCGCACACCTCAACAACTGTAACTCTTGCAAAGTGCTGAGCCGGCCCTTTCTCGGAAAAAACAGCAGGGCTGCTAAATTCACCAAAGACAAAAATTATCAATGGAATCATGCTGGTCATTTTTCCATGTCCATTTGTGCATGTCTCTCTTTGAAGATGCAACCTAGAAACGACTGACTGAATTGTTCCGAACCCCCCAAATGCCGACGGCTGCACACCAGTGGCATTCTGAGGGTTAGGATTTGGAAAGGTTAAAGCTCTCTTGCGCAAGCCAAGGCAGCATCTCTTGGTTGGGGACCCCTTAAACTCGGTTGGCTAATAGTCAATGGCTCTCAGGCGGTTCCACTTTTTGAACCCCAACAAACTCATACTCTTGAAGGCTGACCGGGGCATTGACTTGTAAAGATTGGCTTGGCTACTCTGCCCAGCATTGCCAAATGACAGTTCCGAACTTCATTCTTGTTTTTCTTGGGAGTCTGGGTGAAATTGGTGGCCCTGAACAGGGTTGCTTGTTCAATGCTGCACAAGGGGTCACCATGCGGAGACATAGGGCGGTTTTACGCCTTGCCTGCTGATGCAAGGTAGCCGTTTGCGGGAGCACAGTTGACAGTAGGATAGCTCACACAACCCACCCCACTTAGCTGATGGACCATGAAATAAGAGTTTAAAGGTTCGTTTTCCTAGCAAATATGTTTAATCCCCCAAGAGTTAAAAGGTTGGATCACAAAAGGCTCCCAGCACGTTACACTCACAATATCTAATCAGCCGTGCAAACTGCCGAGCCAGCCCTTTGAAATGAATGCATTGACAGTTGCTTCACAAGGATGAACACTGAGGGCAGGCTCATCTACAAGACAAAAGGATACCAAAAGGGTACATGTGCAGGCAGGCCTGTGCAGGTTCTCCCTGAAGGAATTACATATACCCTGCTAAGTGAAATGACATCATGCTCTCTTACCTACCTACAAACACGACAATGCTGGCTTGAGGATTGTTCGCTTTTGACTCGTGCTCAGGGCTTTGATATTCATCTTTATCGAGATGACATCAGGCACCTTTTCCTTAAAATGAATGCTCTCTGACACATTGCTGCTGGACATTCTTTGCGAACTCCCGGCAGGAATTACATGTTCCCTGCTAGGTGAAATAACATCGGGCTCTCTCATTCACCTACAAAAACACGACATTGCTGGCTTTAGCGATGCTCAAAGTGTTTCAGATTTTTCAAAACCTTGCTGCTGGAATGATTCAATGTTCCCAGTTTGGCCTTCCAAAACCTCAGATCAGCCTCGCACACCTCAACAACTGTAACTCTTGCAAAGTGCTGAGCCAGCCCTTTGCTGGGAACACCAGGGTTGTTTGCTGAACGCTGCACAAGCGGACACATGCAGAGACGCAGGGCGGCCTTTGACTTCTGCTCCAGGATTTCATATGTTTAAAATGGTTTTTCAAGAGATGACCATGAGTGAAGCTGAGGCTTACACACCCCTGGCGAAGGTTGGTCAAACATTCCATTTGCAAATTGCAAAACAAAAAAATGCCTTTACATCTCGGAGTTGATCAATCCTTTTAAAATCCATTGAAAATTTGCCGGCGATTGAACCGCAACATGGCATTGGAGAGCCTTTGTTGGCTTCTTTGCTGAAACACCTGCCGATACTGATACTACCCATGACAAATTCCATGGCAAAATCTGACTGTCTCTATGCAACGAAATAATTGGCATAAAGTTTCAAGTGTGTCAGGAAGTAATCTGCAAACAAGAAGGTCAGGCCAAGGCAAGAGCAAGTGCGGTACTCTTGAGGGTCCCAATCAAAACAAGTCAAACAAACTGACACCTGTGAATCCATCCACCCTCACAAAAGATCAATTGCTCTCGTGGAAGAGGGGAGATTGCAGGATGCACTTTCTTTTACGGTCTGCGCAAGGCCAGAGCAAAAATCAACCAAGGTCCATGTTCAGCCGAACGCAGTCTGACAATCTGAGGAGAGCATTCCTGCTGGTGCCATGAGTCAAAGTCGGATTCACCATCTGTAGTCAAATTCAGATTAGTTCGTCAACGTCAGAATCAAACGGAGATGGCCAGCCAGAACACGTTCTTCAGTGCAAAAAAAAAATTGGAATGATGTGCTCATTTCAGGATTCGCCTGCTCTTCGAAAGCCCGTGTGAAGTCTCGTGTCAAAACACTGCACGTTTTGAGGCTTCTCTTGTCATTTCTGGGAGGAGCGAGCACCAGGGACAACCAGGGTTGTTTGTTGAACGCTGCACAAGCGGTCAAATGCGCGGCTTTTGACTTCTGCTCAGGGAGTTCATATCCATGTTGAAAGAGATGACATAAGGCGCCTGTTCCTGAGAAAAATCGAGTCTTCCTGCCAGTGCAATGAGTCAAAGTTGGATTTCCATCTTTAGTCAAATTCAGATCAGTTCGTCAAAACCAAAATCAAACAGATATCAGGGCTGCTAAATTCACCAGAAACATAAATGATCAATGGAATCATGCTGGTGGTTTTTCCATGTCCATTTGTGCATGTCTCTCTTTGAAGATGCAACCTACAACTCACTGAAGTGTCGTGCCCGGTGCATGGGTTCGGAACCCCCCAAATGCCGACGGCTGCACACCAGTGGCATTCTGAGGGTTAGGATTTGGAAAGGTTAAAGCTCTTTTGCGCAAGCCAAGGCAGCATCTCTTGGTTGGGGACCCCTTAAACTCGGTTGGCTAATAGTCAATGGCTCTCAGGCGGTTACACTTTTTAACCCCAACAAACTCATACTCTTGAAGGCTGACCGGGACATAGACTTGTAAAGATTGGCTTGGCTACTCGGCCCAGCATTGCCAAATGACAGTTCCGAACTTCATTCTTGTTTTTCTTGGGAGTCTAGGTGAAATTGGTGGCCCTGGAGATGGACAGGTTGTTCATTGCTCCCACGCACTTGGAATGATGTGCTCATTTCAGGATTCACCTGCCTAAAACCTGGAGGAAGCATGCTGAAGTTGCTGCGGTGAAAAGCCTTCAACATAGCATGTGAAGAGATGACATCAGGCTCCTATTCCTCAAAGAGATCGTCTCAGCTACAGTCGAGGGACTTCAGGTTCTGCGTTATAGACCCTGAATGTTGGGGTCTGAAATTGAAAACCCGAACGGAGTTCTGGAAACCTTTCTGACCATGTTAGACCCTCCCTTGTTGGCAAAAAATTAGGCATGGGTGGATTCTGATATGAAAACAAAATAGTTTTGGCCTTACGGTGCCTCTTGGAGCACTGCTTGGTAGAAGAGGGTCTGAAATCAAAGCGCTACAGGTTTTGCAACCTTCACTGAGCGTGCTCACACCAGAGGCCATACTTTGTTCCCACAGTTCGTTTTATCCTTTTGTTTGTGTTCCACACACAAAGGCGATAAACCAAAGTGGTTCAGAGGTCTACAATGGAATCTGCAGTAAAATGTTGACAGGCTCTGGAAACAAAGTCCCGGTAAGACGAAAAGGTCTACAATCATAGCCAGGGAGGGTCTACAGTGATAGGTGTACCATTTTACACCTTCAACCTGGCGGCCCTGGAGGACATCCTTTGCAAACTCCCTGCAGGAATTACATATTCCCTGCTAGGTGAAATGACATCGGGCTCTCTCATTCACCTACAAAGACACGACAATGCTGGGTTGAGGATTGCTCAAAGTGTTTCAGATTTTTCAAAACCTTGCTGCATTGGAATGATTCAATGTTCCCAGTTTGGCGTTCCAAAAACAAAAATGATCAATGGAATCATGCTGGGGGTTGAACCAGCTACTAGATGGTTCGATTAGTCTTTCGCCCCTATACCCAGATATGACGAACGATTTGCACGTCAGTACCGCTACGAGCCTCCATCAGAGTTTCCCCTGACTTTGCCCTTCGCAGGCATAGTTCACCATCTTTTGGGTCCTCACACACATGCTCAAACTCAAACTTCTCCCTTGCCACAACCATCTCTACAAGTCTCTCTTGGAAGATGCAACGACTGAGCAATCCAAAAGTTCAATGCTTCCATTTTGGCCTTCAGGAACTCGTGATCAGCCGGCCCGTTGGCGGGAAAACCAGGGTTGTTTGCTGAACGCTGCACAAGCGGACATATGCGGAGACGCAGGGCGGCCTTTGACTTCTGCTCCAGGATTTCATATTCATCTTTACAGAGACGACATCAAGCTCCTTTTCCTCAAAAGAATCTCTCTGACCCATTGCTGGTCCTGGCAACCCATCTAGAACGGTAGTGCAGGTATGTTGGCAAAAAATTAGGCATGGGTGGATTCTGATATGAAAACAAAATAGTTTTGGCCTTACAGTGCCTCTTGGAGTACTGCTTGGTAGAAGAGGGTCTGAAATCAAAGTGCTACAGGTTTTGCAACCTTCACTGAGCGTGCTCACACCACAAACCATACTTTGTTCCCACAGTTCGTTTTATCCTTTTGTTTGTGTGCCACACACAAAGGCAATAAACCAAAGTGGTTCAAAGGTCTACAATGGAATCTGCAGTAAAATGTTGACAGGCTCTGGAAACAAAGTCCCGGTAAGACGAAAAGGTCTACAATCATAGCCAGGGAGGGTCTACAGTGATAGGTGTACCATTTTACACCTTCAACCTGGCGGCCCTGGAGGACATCCTTTGCAAACTCCCTACAGGAATTACATATTCCCTGCTAGGTGAAATAACATCCGTCTCTCTCATTCACCTACAAAAACACGACATTGCTGGCTTTAGTGATGCTCAAAGTGTTTCAGATTTTTCAAAACCTTGCTGCTGGAATGATTCAATGTTCCCAGTTTGGCCTTCCAAAACCTCAGATCAGCCTCGCACACCTCAACAACTGTAACTCTTGCAAAGTGCTGAGCCAGCCCTGTGCTGGGAAAACCAGGGTTGTTTGCTGAACGCTGCACAAGCGGACATATGCGGAGACGCAGGGCGGCCTTTGACTACTGCTCAGGGATTTCATATCACTGTTCAAAGAGATGACATCAGGCTCCTTTTCCTCAAAAAAATCTCTCGGACCCATTCCTGGACATCCTTCGCAAACTCCCTCTGTTATAGCTTTTATTTCTTGACATCGAACTCTTGTAAAGAATAGGTTTGCTTTCGATCCTACAAGAAGACTTTCTCAACAGCTTTGCAAGCTGCCATTGACATTGACACTCAGGTGGTAGAAGTCACGTGGACCCTCTCCGCAACAACCAATGCTGGCAAATTGACCAATAACAAAATGATCAATGGAATTCTGTTGGAATTCTGCTGTTTCCTCCATATCCAGATGTGCAATTCTCGTTTTGAATATGTTTTTCCCAAACTAATAAGTGAAGTGTGCCACCTGGTGCCTTCGTTCCCACCCTCCCAGCTGCCTGCATCAAAGCATATTTGCCAAAGTCAAAGTCCTTCAAAGGCAATTGGCTGCAAGCCAATGGCTTTAGGGCGATCCCAATATTGGGATCTATATACTTTCTCACGTGCATAGTCTCAAATGCTCATAAAACTTTAAAGGTTAACCATTGGCTGAGGGAGAACTTCCTCTAGCATTCCTTATCTCAAAGTTTTCCAGTTTGGTAGTTTTCGGCTGAGGCTTTTCCCCTGGCGAAGGTTGGTCAAACATTCCACTTTGTGGCGGCTGCAAAAATGTTTCTGCGACGGCATCTCAGAGTTAATAAATCCTTCAAAGAACCGCAACATGGCATTAGAGTTGTTGCCTTTTGTGCTGAAACACCTATAGATCCTGCCAAAAAACTATCCATGACATTTTTTTCTGGGAAAATCTGGCTGTCTCTATGCAAAGAAAATACAATTGGGGAAGTGCTCTGAGCCAGTCATTTGTGAGGCAAACCAGGGTTGTTTGCTGAATGCTGCACAAAAGGTCACACGCGGAGACGTGCAGCTGCTTTTGACTTCTGCTCAGGCATTCCATATCCATGTTTAAAGAGATGACATCTCGCTCCTTTTTTATCAAAAAGAATGCTCTCTGACACATTGCTGGACATACGTTGCAAACTTCCTTCAGGAATTACATATTCCCTGCTAGGTAAAATAACATCCTTCATTTGCCCTCAAATAGGACAATCCTGGGTTGAGCGAAGCTTCATCACGTAAAGCTGCGTCACCGGAGTGCGAAGGGATGTCTCCTTCGCAAAGTGTTTCAGATTTTTCAAAACCTTTCTGCGTTGGAACGATTCAATGTTCCCAGTTTGGCCTCGCACACCTCAACAACTAGAACTCTTGCAAAGTGCTGAGCCAGCCCTTTGTCAGTAAAACCAGGGTTGTTTGTTGAACGCTGCACAGAGTCACATGCGGAGACGTAGGGCGGCCTTTGACTTCTGCTCAGGGATTTCACATCCATGTTGAAAGAGATGACATAAGGCTCCTATTCCTGAGAAAAATCAAGTCTTCCTGCCAGTGCGATGAGTCAAAGTTGGATTTCCATCTTTAGTCAAATTCAGATCAGTTCGTCAAAGCCAAAATCAAACAGAGATGGACAACTTGTTCATTGCTCCCACGCACTTGGAATGATGTGCTCATTTCAGGATTCACCTGCCTAAAACCTGGAGGAAGCACGCTGAAGTTGCTGCGGTGAAAAGCCTTCAAAAGAGAAAGACTGAACCAAATCTTGTTTGCCAGCAAGGTTGAATGTAAGGCCAAAAACTGATATTGATATACAGCAAGAAGAGCTTGAGAACCCATGTGAATGGCATGAAAAACTGCAATGTCAAGCCGGAACTTTTCGACAACATGACGCCGCGAAGTATTGTAAAACTAGAAAAAGTCACAAAAAATGCATGTTGAAAGACTTCTCTTGTCATGTCAATGCTGGGAGGGAGCAAGGAGCGTGCATGCTAAGACTGCCTTGCTTGAAAATGGTTTACTAAACACTTATAGCTTAGCCGCATTCTTCAGTTCCTCTTGCAAGTTGAATGGGCAACAATATGATCTTCAGACTTAGTAAAATACACAGAATCAAGCGCTTCAGAATTCATGACGCTGTGACAAAAGGTATTGGCAAACCATCGCAGGGCTTTGAACGTCAATCAAAGGGTTCTTTCAAGGTTTTGACCATCTCCGCAATAGATACTCTTGCTACCTCCACCGATCAAGTAAGAAGAGTCCCTTCTCATGAAGCAGAAGGTCCTCGAATACCCACTGCTCATCGAACTTCCTTGACTCAAATCTACCATCGAAGGAAAGAATATCAGAGTCTGAAGCAAAAAACTATGAAAAGACATCCAAACTACCAAGGGGGCTCATTTGATAAAGAGACTTGTTTTGCACCGTGGAGCACTTGAAAGGCACGAGAGAGCACGAGACTTTGGAGAAGCCTTTAAAAACAGCAATTGGAGGATTCCTGACAAGTTTCAATGATCATCGCAAACGATACCCTCGCTACGTCTAGCAGTGGAGAAGGAAGAGTCCCTTCTCATGAAGCAGAAGGTCCTCGAATACCCACTGCTCATCGAATTTCCTTGACTCAAATCTACCATCGAAGGAAAGAATATCAGAGTCTGAAGCAAAAAACTATGAAAAGACATCCAAACTACCAAGGGGGCTCATTTGATAAAGAGACTTGTTTTGCACCGTGGAGCACTTGAAAGGCACGAGAGAGCACGAGACTTTGGAGAAGCCTTTAAAAACAGCAATTGGAGGATTCCTGACAAGTTTCAATGATCATCGCAAACGATACCCTCGCTACGTCTAGCAGTGGAGAAGGAAGAGTCCCTTCTCATGAAGCAGAAGGTCCTCGAATACCCACTGCTCATCGAACTTCCTTGACTCAAATCTATCATCGAAGGAAAGAATATCAGAGTCTGAAGCCATAAACAATGAAAAGGCACCCAAACTACTATGGGGGCTCACTTGATAAAGAGACTTGTTTTGCACTGTGGAGTAATTGAAAGGCACGAGAGAGCACGAGACTTTGGAGAAGCCAAGATCAATTGGAGGATTCCTGAGAAGTTTCAATGATCTCCAGAAATGATTCTTGCTACGTCCAGCAGTCAATAGGAAGAGTTCCATCTCATGAAGCAGCAGGTCCTCCAATACCCATTGCTCATTGAACTCCCCAAATCTAATGTCGGGCAAAATGCCATAGTCGAAAGCAGAAAGTATGTATATAAATTTAAAGCCATCCAAAGTATGATGGGGTCTCACAAGATGAAGAGACGTCCTAGTTTGAGCGTTTGAAAGCCGCAAGACTTTGGAGCGGCTTTGAACATCAATTAGAGGATTCCTCAAACGATACCCTCGCTACGTCTAGCAGTGGAGAAGGAAGAGTCCCTTCTCATGAAGCAGAAGGTCTTTGTTGCGCACTGCCAGATGAAATCCATAAATCTGATGCAAAAAAACAAGCAGAGATATCCAATTCACCATGGAGACTCACTTGATGAAGAGATTCTTGTGATTTTTGTTGACTTGCGCAGCGCTTAGTAGGCACGAAGAGAACGAGACTTTGGAGAGGCTTTGAACATCAATTAAAGGAGTCCTGACAGGTTTCAATGATCTCCACAAGCGATACTTCCAATGTCCAACAATCGAGTAGGAAGAAATCAGGGGGCGTTCAACACCAATCGCTGCAATAAGACGATTCCTGACAAGTTTGAATCAACTATGTTCAGCAGTGGAGGAGGAATTCCGTCCATACAAGGTCGGATGTACAAGTGACTGCAAGCAACAGCACAGTCTTCTAGGCCATATGGATGAAGAAAGCATTCCACTATCTGCAGGTTCTGCAAAGGTCCTAGGTGCAAATACACATTCAGTTGATGTTGGTGAAAGATCCTACATTCTACATGTTTGTCTTTGTGCTGGGACTTCAAAGCTTGATCTCTCAGGCACTCAAGCCTTTTGCAGGGCTTGAAAGGCACTAGACTGTAGGGAGAGTTTAATTAGAGGACCCGTGACAAGTTTGAATCAACTCTGTCAATGATGCTCCTACTGCGTTCAGCAGTGGAGGAGGAATTCCGTCCATACAAGGTCGGATGTACAAGTGACTGCAAGCGACAGCACGGTCTTGTAGGCCATATGGATGAAGAAAGCATTCCACTATCTGCAGGTTCTGCAAAGGTCCTAGGTGCAAATACACATTCAGTTGATGTTGGTGAAAGATCCTACAGTCTACATGCTTGCCTTTGTGCTGGGACTTCAAAGCCTGATCTGTCAGGCACTCAAACTCAAGCCTTTTGCAGGGCTTGAAAGGCATTAGACTTTGGGGAGACTTTGAACTAAAGGATTCCTGATTTTCCTGACACATTCTTTCCTGACAGGTTCGAATTATTTTTACCACGGTCAGAGTTCCATCTTCTGAAGCAAGCTTTCAAAGACCGACTCCACGTTGAAATGCTACGGGATGTGTGCAAACGTCTTCAAAACGAGCCTTCCGCATTGCTTTTTGCAAAAGCAACCGAGAGCTGACGGACACCACATCTAGCTTGACCTAGTTCACATTGTTGCGGGCTGCTTCGCAATGTCGATACCGCAAGCTGCACCGCTTCACAGTCTCGGCAAAACGCAGTTCCGCATTCAAGCGAACACAGTCTGACGCTAGACCCTCCTTCCAAAAGGATAGGAAGCTTCAACTGGGACTGGTCTCACTACTGACCGCGGCAAAATTCGCAAAGATACTTGGATCATCGCCGCACAAGCGCCGAGCCAGGATTTCAATCATGCAGGCATCAAAATCGTGTTGTGCATAGCATCCCACTCTGTTCCGGAAGACGCCTGGCACAAAACACGAGTCAATGAGTGAGAGCCACTTTGGACAAAAAACACATTTATCAAAGATCTAATGAAAAGAGATGGAACAAACTTCTGCCAGCAAGAACCCCGACTAGCATGGAAAAACGTCAATTTTTTCAAGGCTTTCTCAAGTGGAATGTCGAGAAATCCGGTATATTACAGATTCATTTCTTGATTTGATTCATTTATGATTTGATCAATGTTTATTTTTTGATTCGTGTATGTTACATTGCGCCATCTTATCATCGAAGGTAGCATGTATATATATTTTTTCCAAACAAAACAGGAGCCATGTCAACACAACGCAAGCTGCCACTCACCCTTGCACTTGAAGTTAGGATCTGTAAGGGTAACGCCACCATACGCCACCACCCAACACCACCACCACCACACCGCCGCCGCCACCGTCACCACCAAATGACGCACATTGTCCGCTTGCATTCCTACTCTCTGGACCTCTCTAGCATCGCAAGGATGTTTCCTCTTACGAAGCGATTGCATGGACCCGAAAAATGGGGAACGAAACACAAAAAAAATCAAACATATTCACAATATCACGTCGGCCATACATCCTTGCACCTTGTATAGCACGTGGCTGACACACCAGCGCCATCTACATCCAGGTGACTATCTGATCCGCACCATCCGATGAGAATGACTCCACGTGTCTTTGCAGAACTGATTGTGTGTGTAACAGGTTTGTACAGGTGCATATTCATGTGTAGACTGTAGACATCTGTAGACAGGTCGAACCATCTGCAAACTGCTCAATGCATTTGCAACATGTCTGCACGTCTTGGATGAAATTGCTTTGTTGCAGCTGTAAGCCGCTGGTGCTCATCAACCGGAACGATCTCAGTGTCCGAAGCCACTCATCAATGCCACAACCAACACTGAAAGTAAATATCAACGATGCAAAGCTTACAATGCCAACGTTTCAGCTGAAAGTGTTCGAAACGGCTTTGAATTGCAACGATTCATCCACTGAAACAACTGCCAGGAAACAACCGATCGAAAACAAAAAAAAATTGCTAGCTCTCCAGCTCTCAAAATCCGGCCGCACCGTAGGTGCAAAAGGGCGTGTCTGTCTTTCCAGGCACTAACACAATCAGCTTTAGCTGGGGGGGGCGGGCCCTTTTCTTGCAGGTAAAATGCATGGTACGTTCATAAATCACCGTAATTTACAGCATTTTGGGGCCCAGACAGTCTGCACCAGTTTTTGGTGTTACAACTTTGCAGCAAAGATTGTGGCGAACAGAGTGTAGTATTTAGGTGCAGTTTAGCAATTTGGCCCGATTTAACGCCTTCTTGAATCTGGATGAGCGGTGGCAAAAATAAAGTAGAAAATTATCGTTTTTTGAACGGAGGAGCATGGGCTGAAAAATTATGAAAAATTGTTGAAAACATCGTGTTTTCTTGTATGTTGTTTTGTCAAAACACATCAAAACAGTGTAAATACCAACGTTTTTGGCTGGTTTGTTTTGAGAACTGGAAGAAAAAAAGGAAGAAAACCGTGGTATTTGCAATACATTTACAGCCCCTTGTTGAAAAAACATCGCAAAACACGGCGTTTTCTACGCGTTCGCTAAAGAAGAGTGTAAATAGCGATGTTTTTGGACGATTTTCGCACTTGACGCTGCAAAAATGTCGTAAAAACCAAGAACAAGAACAAGAACAAGAACAAGAACAAGAACAAGAACAAGAACAAC